>QKWP01001594.1:4672-89491 GCA_003550325.1 Gigaspora rosea
GTGTCTTGGTCTGGTTTGACTAAGGGAAATTCTGTGTCTTTAAATACATTTTAGAATAAGCGTTATAAGCGTTAATTTACAATGATAAACACTATAATCTACAAGAGCAACATAAGCGTTATAAGCGTCATAAGCGTCATAAGCGTTATAAGCGTGATAATCGTTATAAGCGTTATAAGCGTGATAATTATTATAAGTGTTATAAGCGTGATAATCGTTATAAGCGGTATCAACTATTCTAACTTCTCAAGATACTAATATAATACAATATAATAATAAAATATAATAATAAAAATAAAATAATAAAATAATAAGGTAATATAATAAACTATCGTTCTATAACAGAATATAAGCAAATATGAGCGAATATAAGCAAATATAAGTTATTTTTTTTTGTTTTTGTATTTTTTTTAGTTTTGTTTTTTGTTTTTTGTTTGTTTTTTTTACTTATTTTTTTACTTTTATTTTATTTTATTTATTCCTTACTTCTTTCGAACCTTTGCAAGAAAACCACCTAACTTTTCTGGCACTTTACAAGAATACCTATTTTAACTTTTCTGCCACTTTGCAAGAAATAGTGAATATGAGGAATATAAGCGAATATAAGCGAATATAAGTGAATATTAGCAAATATAAGGAATATTATAGTTTATTTTTTTTTGTTTTTATTTTTTTATTTTTTTTTGGTTTCGTTTTTTTTGGGTTTATTTTTTTTGTTGTTTTTTATAATAATATATAATAAAATATGTAATATTTAAAATATAATATATAATAATAATAAATAAATAAAATAAAATTTTATATTAAATTGCGAATAATTTAAAATAATATAATTATAATAAATAAAAAATAAAATTTTATATTAAATTGCAAAAACTTGCGAAATCTTGCGAAAACCTGTAAAACGTTTAAAAATTTGCAAAAAGTATGATTGTGTGAATATAATAATTATTAATTAATATCATATTAGATATATATTGATTAATTAGCAAATTTTATATATAGATATATGTCGATTACTAACCGGGTAAGATATATATCAATACTAAATACCCCTGCCGATTTCTATCGATAGTGATAATAATCGATATATATCTGATATAGATAGTAATCGATAAATATCTGATAAGATATATATCGATTACTATCTATATCAGATATATACCGATTACTATCACTATCGATAGAAATCGGCAGGGGTATTTAGTATCGATATATATCTGACCGGTTAGTAATCAATATATATCTATATATAAAATTTGCTGATGTGGTCAAAGCGCTTCGTAATGATCAATACTGCTTTAATAGCTAAAAATTTAATATAATTATTATAAAGTTAAATAATTTCGAAATATTTTGAATATATCTAAATATTTAGAAATAATTTTATTATGCAAAAATTAAAATTATATTTCTAAATATTTCAATATATTCGAAAACGATTATTTTTAACATATTTCGAAATAATTCGAAACGTTTCGAAATAATTCAAAACATTAAAAAATATTTAGAAATTTAACTTAACAAAAAATTAAAAAACTTACAGGTCTGCCAATGTTCTGCTTATAATAAGTGGCCCATCTTTTGTCTGAAAGGCTTTCAAAATATTCACTCTGATGCTCCAACAGATATTCTTCTGCAGCTTCCTTATATTCTTCTTCAGAAGGGTATATTGCAGTTTCAATTAATATTTTCACCGTAGCTTTAACCGTTTGCTATTTCAAAAAGATAAAAGATAAGTATTTTTAAATATTTTAAAATAATTAAAAAAAATAATTAAAAATTTACCTGAATAAAATTGTTTTCATGAGCTAGGATAAAGCTTTCTAACATTCTTTCTTCAACTTCCGCCAATCTTCGATCCATCTGATTAATTTTTTCAGATAGATCGTCAAGTTTATTTAAAATTTTATTTAAAGTTCCTAAAATATCTAAAAAATTAAAAAAAAAGTTAATCATAATTTTATAATTAAGTAAAAAAAAAATTAAAAAGCATAGAATATTTAATACCTTCAGGATGTCTTGAAGTAATTTGAATAGCTGGTTACGATGGTCCACCTTCAGAAGTAACACCTTCAGAGGTAACAGAACGCTCAGTTGATGCCTCTGGATCTTTTCCTTTATCTCCTACAAGTATTCATGAGAAAACACTTGGATTTCTTGCAAGTTTTTTGGCAATTTTCAGCATTTTTCGAAATTAAGAAATAAGTGAAAGTAGTGTATAAAATAATAAATATAATAGAAAATAATATAATAAAAAATAAGAAAATAAAAAAATAAAATACAAATTAGAAATAAAATAAATGATAAAAATAAAAAAATATAACTATATTAAAGAAAAAATTAATGTGAATAAAGCGAATAATTGTAAATAGTTTTTAGGTAATAGGAATTGAGAAAATTCTATGTGATGATGAGAAAGATAGAGCGAGAGAGAGAGATAGAGAGAAAGAGAGAAATAAAGAAAGAGAGAGATATAAAGAGAGAGATAGAGAGAGGTTCGGGTTAGTTTAAATTTTTTAAAAAATAGGAATTTTAATTCGAAAATATGCGAAATGTTTGAAAAGTTTTAAAGGTAAAAATAAATGCACGAAATAAGTGAAGTATGGATGATATTTATGAAATGGATAGAAATGACAACGAAGAGAGGGAATACAAAATATCGCCTGTATTTAAATATTTTCGATTAATATCAAAAAATTTCTAATGTAATCAAATTGCTTTCGCATATTCATTAAAAAATTTTTTTTACTATTTAAAAACATAATGCATTCCTGATTTTTAATTTATATTTTTATGTAATCGAGTTTTTCAATTAACAATACACATGCTAATGTATTTAAGGGGATTATTAGATGTAAATAAAAAAGTTTTTATTTATTAAAATTTTTATACTTTCGTCTCGTCTAATTGAATTTTATTTTTAAATTGTTTCGAAGTATTTCGAAACATTGCGCAAATACTGAAATATATTAAATTTGCAAATTTTGTTAACATCATTCAAAATTTATTATTTTAACCTGCGATGATTTCAAATAAACTGGGAATGTGATCATTTGAATCCGTGTAATCATTCAAAATATATACATATATTAATTAATTATTTTCAGATATATTTTAATTAATTCAAATATATTCGAAATATTTGATAATTTTATCGTTATTAAAAAATTAAATTATTTTAAATTTACTTGAATTACATTTATATTTAGATTTTTAATACTTTTGAAATTGTTTCGATTAATAAAACCGCTCACGACAATTGCTTTAAAAGTTTTAGCTCTATTTTTAAATTAAATATTATTTATACTATATTTAGAGATTAGTGAATATTTTAATTAATTCAATTAACAATACACATGCAGAATAATGCATGTTCGTGAAATTTTATATAAATGGACATTGTTTGAAAAGTATTTCGCTTATTCTAAATATAGTAATAAAAGGTTAAAAGAATAATAGTTTGATAAGGGCTAATACATTTAAGCAAGTTGCTTTATTGCGCATTGTTTTAATTTACTTCGAAGTGGTCAGGAGTTATTAAAGCTTATAATTTATTGGACCAACGATTGAATGGCTAAAAAGGTAAAAATTTTACTTAAATCCCTTACATATCAATTACTTTAGTACTTATAAATATATTGAAAAACCCGATTACATAAAAATCTAAGAATGCTTCTATATAACATTAGAATAATGCACAATACGCATGTTCGTGAAATATTCTATAAATGGGCATTGTTTGATTTCAAGCGGATTAATTTATTTAAAAGTATTTCGCTTATCCTAAATATAGTAATAAAAGGTTATAGTTTGATAGGGGCTAATACATTTAAGGAAGTCGCATTGTTTTAACATCAAATTTACTTCGAAGTAATCAGGAGTTATTAAAAACATTAAACGAGAATAGCGAAATTTTTCTAATGTATTTAATATATTAAATAACTTTAAATTATATAAAAATGAGTTGAATTTTATTTATACAAAAATAATACCATATGGTATTATTTTTGTATTATCTATAACAATACTGGTTTAACGTAAATTATAAATCATAATACTGAAAGTTACATAAGTAATATATAAAAAATTGATTACTTTAGATAAAGCGAATATATTTAAATTCATTTGTAGTTAATAAGAAATAATTAAAGAACTTGATATATGCGAAATAATTTGAATACATTAGAACTATCTTGAAAATAAATATTATGTAATATATTTCGATATATTTTAAAATATCAAATTTTTGAAATATTACGAAAGTAATTTCGAAATATTTCGAAATATTTCGAACCACTTTCAAAATATTTTAGGACAAGGAAACCAAGCTGGATCAGTAGATCAAATTCTGTACTACAAGATCAGATTAGATCTTTTGTATTTATTTTTTAATTTTTTTATTTTATTTTTATTTCGGCACTTTACAAGAAAAACAAAAACTTTCGAAACCTTGCGCAAGCCAACTACGACTTCCAAAACGTTCAAGAACACACAACTGATTTCCCCAGCAATTTCTAAATTTTCGGGAACGCTTCTTTAGAGAAATGGGCACAAGTTTTCGCAAGTATCGCAAGTTTTTTGCAAAAGAAATTATCCAAGTAGCGATTTATCCCGATGAGAATCAGTTAAAGTCTGCTGTAGATAAATAGGTGCAGACAAATTATAAAGATCATGTAAGTTTTTGCAAGTTCTTGCAAGGTTTCGCTTTATTTATTTTTTCGTTTCGTGTTTTTTGTTTTTGTTTTTTTTGGTTTATTTTTAAAATTTTTTTTATTAATTTATTTTATTTCGGCACTTTGCGAGAACAGAACCTTACTTTCTGGCACTTTGCAAGAAAACCAACCCAGACTTTTTTTGGCACTTCGCGACTTTTTTGGCATTTTGCAAGAACCTTTCGCAATTTCTGAATTTGCAAGAACATGAACTCTTCAGAGAAATGAAGATATTTTTATTTTACTTTATATATATATCTTATTTTTTATTTTATACGTTTTTATCTATTTTGATTATATTTTTTCGTTTATCTTAATATAATTAATATTTTAATTTTGTCAAAGTTTAATCAATTTAAATTAGTTCGAATTAGTTTAGTACTATGAATATCACAGCGATTTATTCTAATATTTTATCGCATGAAAATATTTACTTTTATTAAGTTTTATATTATAACAAAAAAAATTCCTTGCAAAATTATGTTATAATTTTCGAATTATTCTAAAATAATTTGAAATGTTTTATAAAATATGCGTTCTGAATTATTTTAAGTTTATTCAAAAATGTGCGAAATATTTTGCATAATGTTTATTTTTTAGCCCTTAAATTTTTATACTTAATATCGTCTTTTAAATAATTTAATATACTGAACTTTAAATTTACAGGTTTTTTCTCTATAGAATTTTATATTTATTTAATTAATGCGAAACATTTTGAACTATTTTTAAAGGGTTCTATACTGATTTAATTTTATTAGAAGATATACTTATTAACTAAATAATCATTAGATTTATCAAAGCGTGGAATTATATGAACATGTCATGTTCCGAGTACATTGAATGTACCCGGAACATGATCATTTGTTTCAGAAGATGGCAGGTTATCAGAAATTAAATATGGAAAGTATTGATAGGTTCACTTTTTTGTAGGTCTATAGTACATTATTTAGAAATTATTTAATATTATTTTGTGTTTTCGAATATTACTTAATATTTTCGCAATATTTCGAAATTTATATTTCGAAATATTTCGAAATCGAAAAATATCGAATTATTTTCGAAATATTTTGAAAGATATTGCATATCGCAATTTCTTTCAAAATATTTCGCACATATAAATTTGCTAATGCTATGAGTTGTATTTATAGAGGTTTGACTGTATATATATTCTAAAATTTTAAATTTTTTAAAAAAATATTCATAAAATTACTAAATATAGTAATATATAGTTATTGTGTGAATAGTTTTCTGATCACATGCTAGATGTAAAATTTGATTGGTTGAGAATCAGCTAATCAAATATTATAGCTAGCATGTGATTAGAAAAATATTTATGATAGTGTAAACTAATCCTATATTAATAACAGTATTATTGTATAGTTGTCTGATAATTGAAAGTCTGATTTGATTTTAGATATACAATATGGAAAAAAATTGGACATTCATATCATAAGCAACTATACAATAATAAATATTATATTTAAAAATTTTTTAAAAATTTTTTAATTTTAAATTAATATTTAACTTTTATATTTAATAATAATATCTAGTTCAAACTTTTTTAAAAGTCTTAAAATTTAGAATTACGTGTAATTTATTATACTGAACAAATTTTAAATAATAATCATATTTAGTTTACTTAATAAAAAAATTTTTTATATATAGCAACTATAATAAATAATTTTTAAAAATTACTAGTTTCATACATGTATAACATTGCACAAATTTGTGTAACTTTAATTAACTTAAAAATTACTGCATAGAATTTTGCAAACTATTTTTTATTTAAAAGCTATAGATTTAAGCTTAATATAGATTTTTAACAGTGTCCATAATAATATGGTACTCCCTGTATATAATGTATGATTTATTGAAAACAAGAAACACTTGGTCTTATTTCAAAACCATAGTTTGATTTCTCCTTTTCTTGAAGATTTTAACTTTTTTTCTCAATCTTTGAGAAATTTGAAAAAGAAAAAATAACCTCTGCATCTGTATTATTAATTTGCACAATTTTACCATATCTTGTCCAATATTTTTTGAGCCAATCCACTGGCAGTAAGTTTTGCAGCAGATCAGTCTTGTGTCTATAAATTTATGAAAAAAATCAATAAAAACCAATATTTTTATTGTAGTATAAAAATTATTAACTTTTTTATTTTAGGCTACGCAAAGTTGATTTTTCGGTTTGTAATCTGAAAGCTTGGGTCAGCAGTCAGTTTTTTTTAATTTATTTTTTATTTTGCAAACAAGAATCAAATTATTGGGTCAGCAGTCATATTTTTCTGTTAATCGAGTAACACTAGATGAGAATATGGAAAAAATAAATGCCAAAAATCACATACTTTGCATAATTGGGATCTAAAAAAAAAATAAGTCAGCGGGAATGCAAAGTGAAAAATCAGTTTGTGTGGCCTTATAATACCAGTACAATCACGTTTCTTGTGAAACATGAAATGTGTATAGGGATAGTTTGAATCAACTTTATCTATGTCACTTATGCTGATTTTCCTGGAATCCTTTTTTGGTAAACGTTATGTTTCTCGTTTATCCGTTATTGGAAAGAAGTTAATTTTTTAATGACGAATGGAGTAATTGTATTAGGTATGTCATTATGATGAAATAGTTGCGTCATTTTTCTTTGAACGTTATTCGAAAAATGTTATGTGTATATACATATGTAGCGTACAAAACTTGTAATCAATAAATGTCAAATATTTGAATATGTTGGTTTGCACATTGCTTTAATTATAGGTGATAGTTCGTTGGGCTCAAAGTTATTACAGATTTGAATTTTTTTTTTGCTATATCATGTGACATTCCATTCGTGAAATTTTTGTGATATGTGTGTGTAACGTGAGTATAAATAAATTCAACCTCTCCAATAACTCTTATGAAAGGAACCTTGTGGATGGAAATTGGGATTCCGTTTGTTTGTTTAAAAGGGTTTAAGTCTCTTTGATTGGGTATATAATATTGACAGCGGTATTTATTCTTATATGCGAGAAAGTATACGAAAGTATGTGTGTATATTGTAACGAATATTTCGATTAACGTAAAATTTCACAAATGATTATATTCCATTAACGTGATTTAATTCGAACATATCTGATATGTACGTACGAAACAGTTTTACTAAATGTGAAACCGAATTGTTTATCATTATGATGATCATTATGGCTATATTTGATAATTATTATGACTATATTTTATGGATTATGACTATTTGATAATCATAATGATTATATTTTGACGTATTTTAAATAAATGTAAAAATTATATTTTGAAAATTATGAGTTATCTCTATGATTGTTATAGCATTATATAAGCAATTGTTATGATAAAATGGTTACGTCGTTTTCTGTTAATTGTTATTTGAAAAGTGTTGTAAGCATGTACGTATGTAGTGTATAAAGAAAATTAATTACGATCAATAAATATTAAAAATTAAAATATTCTGGTTAATGCATCGCTTTGATTATAGGTGATGATTTCGTTAGTTGAGCGATGGGCTCAATGGTATTATGAGGTTGAATTTTTTTTCTTTTTTTTTTTTTACAATATATAATATATAACAATTCGTTCGCACAAAAAGAATTCTTTGTCTGGTATGATCATGTGCATGAGTAATGTGAGTATAAATGAGTTCAACTTGTCATTAATTCAAAAATGATGCAATACAAAACATAATTGATCATCAAATTTTTAAATTCATATTTTTTTGAATTTTGCATTTCCGTCGTGGCTTCATTGTTCATGAGAATTTTCTGTTGTTTTTTTTTTAACTTTGGGTTTGTCTTTTGCTTAGTAACTAGTTTCATTCTGCCTTGGTCAACTTACTATCACATTTTACTAACATTTGTTTCACTAATAAGCTTATTTTACAGATGATCAATTTACAGTTAAGTTGTTTCGTAAATAATACATTTTACTGACCGCTCAAGTTGCAAAGTAATTCTAATCAATATCATTAGAATTAAATGTAGAATCAAGTTATATGAGTTATTGGTTGATTACGAAATGAACTCGTCTATAAACTAATCATCTGTAAAATAAGCTTACCAGTGAACCAAATTTTGATGAATTACGGTGTCTTTAAAGTAACTGTTGGTATGCAGATTTCTTCGTGATGAACAATTATTGGGTGCCACAGTAATTTGGGAAGTTTTGTCAAAAGCAAGAATGCAATCCTTTATGGAATTATATATTTGATTTGACGCCTTAACCTTAGATGAAGGCATTTACTGCTTAATGTTGTAATTGCGTTTGATTATTGGGGTAAGTACAGGTGGGTTCCACAACCATTCAGGCAATACAAGGGCCTCTCATTTGGTGATTAGGCTGTGATGACAGTACAAGGAGATGAGTATGAAATTTAATTCGGTTCACTTTAACGATTGATTCTGTTCACTTTAACATTTGTATGATTAGGCATGAAAGTTAATTTGCATTTTCTATTTTTTCAATTTTTTAAATTTATTTTCGATTTTTGATATTTATTTTTCCCAATATTCTCATTCGATGATGGGAACCTTAATTGTCCAATAGCTGCCAACCTAAATTTTGATTTGTTATTGTGCAAAAGAAAAAATTGACCTTGTATAACCTTAAATGTGAGCATTATTCTATTAATTTAGTTAATTTAAAAAAAATATGACTGACAGAGTCTATGTACCAAAAAACAAGCTTTATGTGACCTTAACTGAAATCGGTATGAAGTTTAATTTGTTCACTTTAATGACTACGTTTCAAGAAAATGTATGAATGTTTAATGAAATTATTTAAGCGACCCATTTTTTCAATTTTTTTCCACTGCTCTCATCTGGTGTCACCCGATGGAAAAATCTTTATACTACTAAATGACAACTGTAATTAGGCATTTTGTCTTTTGATTGGATGCTCATTAAGGTCATATGTATAGCACATCGTGCCTAAAAGGTGCGAGTGTTAACTTGCTAAAGTTACAACTTCAATTGCCTAAAATTACTTGATGCTAGCTAAAACATGCATAAAGAGGAGTTAAGTACTTTTGTAAATGATGTAAATCAATAAAAAGTTGATACCTTCCATAATTGTATTGCCACAGCCATTTTAATTTTACCTAAGTAGTACTAGGCATTGTTAATATTCTTGGGGGCTTAATACCGGTACGATCATGTTAATTTATTTGATGACAACTGCATAAATTATATAAGGCACATTGATGTGGGAAAGAAGAAATGTGTCAGAATCGGCGAATACTAATACAAATTCTGTACTTGCAAAAAAATGTCAACGTACATCGTAATTAGGAATCAAAGCAAAATAAATATCCCACTGTGACGAATGTCCAGTCTGCACCAAAATCTTTTATTCTACTAATTTCTTATGTAAGTATGATAAACAGTAATTGTTGCTACTTAATAATGATGAAAATTCAATTGCACTTTGCTGTATCCAAAAACCATGAGAATTAAATATATTATGACAATCATTTAATTTGTAATTATTACGACATAAGATCATTTGCATTTTAATGTCGTAATAAATTTGTCATAATTCATATCACTATGAATTAGGCATCCATTTATAGATAGCCATGATGATCCTTATATGATCGGCCAATCACATTAAAGATTGATGATCATATAAATAAAATTTTTTTTTATTTATTTGTTTTTATTTTTAGAACCGTCGTCGCTTAGAGCCTTGTTTCAAATAAAGGTATGGCTGTTCTTTGTTTTTTTTTTTTTTTTATTACGGTACTAACGTTCTTACATTCTTTTCTTTAGAACANTTTTTTTTATTACGGTACTAACGTTCTTACATTCTTTTCTTTAGAACAAATATAGTACGAATAGAACGTGCTAGAATGAACGTAGCACAGTAGATAGTTTTTTTATATTATTTTATTGCATTACTAACGTTCTTACGTTCTTCTCTTTAGAACGAACATAGCACAGTAGTTGGCTAGAATGGACATAGCGCGGTAAACGTAGCACAGTCATGGTAATTTTTTTTAATTAGTTTGTTACAGTACTAACGTTATTATGTTCTTTTCTTTAGAATGAACGTAATACGATTGAAACGTGCTAAAGCGGACGTAGCACAGTAGATAGTTTTTTTTATAAATTAGTTTTTTACAGTACTAACGTTTTTACGTTCTTTTCTTTAGAACGAACATAGTACGATTGGTCAGAACGTAGCTAGAACGGACGGACGAAGCACAGTAGATAGTTTGTTTTTTTATATTAGTTTATTACGTTATTAACGTTCTTATGTTCTTTTTTTTTTTTATTTTATTGCATTACTAACGTTCTTACGTTCTTTTCTTTGGAACGGACGTAGCACAGTAGTTGGCTAAAATGGATATAACACGGTAGACGTAGCACGGTCACAGTAATTTTTTTTTAATTAATTAGTTTGTTACAGTACTTACGTTATTATGTTCTTTTCTTTAGAATAAACGTAGTACGATTGGAACATGCTAAAGCGGACGTAGCAGGTAGATAGTTTTCTTTTTTTTTTATAAATTAGTTTGTTACAAGACTAACATTCTTACATTCTTTCTTTAGAACGAATATAGTACGATTGGACGGAACGTAGCTAGAATGGACAGACGTAACACGGTAGATAGTTTGTTTTTTTTTATTAGTTTATTACATTATTAACGTTCTTATGTTTTTTTCTTTAAAACGGACATAACACGGTAGTTAGCTAGAACGGATGTAACACAGACGTAGCACGGTGACAGTAGTTTTTTTTATATATATATATTTTATATATATAGTACTAACGTTCTTACGTTCTTTTCTTCAGAACGAACGTAGTACGACTAAACGAATAGAACTGCGTGCTAGAACGAACGAGGCACGGTCACGGTAGATTTCCTTTTTTATATACATATATATATATACAATACTAATGTTCTTTCCTTTAGAACGAACATAGTACGAATAGACGAATAGAACGTACGTGCTAGAACGAACATAGCACGGTAATATATATATATATTTTTTTTTATATTACAATACTAACGTTCTTTCATTCTTTTCTTTAGAATGAACATAATATGAATAGAACGTGCCAGCCAGAACGAACATAGCACGGTAGATAGTTTTTTTTTTTATATATATAATTAGTACTAACGTTCTTCGTTCTTTTCTTTAGAATGGACGTAGTACGGATTGTAGCTAGAACGGGCGTAGCACAAAAATTAGTTTTTATATATATATATATAATACTAACGTTTCTTCTTTTTTTTAGAATGAACGTAGTACGATTGTTTAGTTATATGGAACGTAGCAATAGCATAATAGTTAGTAGTAGTTAGTTAGCATAATATGTAGCACGATAGTAGAATTTATTTTTTTTAATTAAATCGATTGTGATTAGTCAATCACGGGGTCGCCATGGCCATAAAATAACGACATTGCAATAATACTTTTTAATCATTAAAACAAACATTGCACAAGTTTTTTTGGATGCGATCTTATACACACAGCAAAGTGTGTGCATAAAACTAGTATATTCCTTAAACCAAAATAATGATCGTACTGGTCCTGCACAGTGTCACACACTGCGCAGCTAGCCTAATTCGGTATAATATGCACTTTCATGCAGCATGTGAACAAAAATTTAATAATCCATGTGACTTAATCACCTGACTTGTCATGCATTTGAATTTTATTGGCTAATAACTCAAAATTCACGATTTGTCGCATGCATAATTTGGCTAACTTCACATCATAATCCTGGACGCCTTAATATAGGTACGCTCGCGCGACTTATGAGCACAACACGGACTAAGTTAGGGTTAAAGTGTATTTTAGTAATGCCGGTCATCGTTGTGCCTATAAGCACGTGAAATGTTACGCCTTCCTAAAAAATTTCAGATCACGTGATGAAGGTCATTTTGATGAATTTCTATTGGATGCCAATGTAAAAACTTTTCGATGATATTGAAAATCGCCACTTGACCAGTTTCGGTAAAAATACATTATCTTTATCTACAGTTCTGTAGAATAAAGTAAAAAATATATCGAAAAATTGGTCAGTTGGAGGTATCTGTTTTAAAAAAATCTTTTCTGACTAAACTTCGACAAAAATTTTTTTATTTAATCTTCCAGAACTTTATAAATAAATAAATTTTTTTATTGAAATTAATTAGGTGGATGCCGAGATAACTTCGATCAAAGTTTTTAAAAAAAAATTATTTTGCACAACCTGCAAACCCAAATTTTTTCAAAAAAAAAAATTTTTTTTTAAGTTCTAATTGTACCAATTATTCCATTTTTGTTATTTAATTTTTTTTTCATAAATTATCTGGTGTCTCCCGATGATGGCCTTAATATTTTGGAATTACCCGATAGGTCCGAAAAAAATTTTCTATATTTTTAGAAAATAAATTCTGTATGGTCTTATATATGAATACAAATCTATTAAAGTGATTAAAAAAATAAAAAGTCCAACCCGTCGACTGAAATTCTGGAACTCCGGGTTATGCAAAACGAAAAATTTACTTTGTGTGACCTTATTGTAACTTAAACTTATCATTGAGGCCGACCTGCTTTATGCAGTGCAGGAGGCCACAATGATACTACGATTGTGAATTCAACCGATGACAGTGATGGCAAATGACCTGAAATAACCCAATGACTCAAATGACCAATGACCGGTCATTGGGTCATTTCAAGATTGAAATGGTGGAAATAACAATTAATTAAAACTTGATTAAATTATGAAATTTGAAGTCAACAATAATTCAAAATATTAAATATTTAATGCTCACGCTAAGATTTGATCAATTTATAATTTTTTAAGTCCATTTACTCCAATAGCAGAATCATTCAGGAAAAACTTTTCGTTAATGCGCCAGTTCTCGAAAGTAATATTTACCTTTAAACAAAAGCCGGGTTGTCCTGTGCTAAATTACTGTGAATGATTTTAGAAACTCCGTGATCACATAACATTGTTAAGAATCTCAACCATCGATTATAATCCTGTGATCTCATATTAGAGTCTCGTTACATAATCTAGCGCTCTATTCGACCCTAGTTACTCAGATCAAGTCTATCCACGCCTCAATCGAAGCCTTACCATTGTTAGAGTAGTTTAGTTGATTTTAGTTAGTCTTACTTACACGGGGGTTCATTTAACCTCTCACAACGTACATACATAATGAGGTTTGTGATACGTATCAAAACTATGTCAGGTATTGTGCAAATTTATAGCAGAAAAAGATTTAAAATTAAATTATAAAAACTTCCTGTTTAAGTTAAATTCATTCGTTTATATACATTTGAATTTAAGATATGACACGTTAACGTGTTACCTAGCACATTAACGTGCTTTCTAACACTACTAAGTCTACACGTTGACGCATTTTACTTATTTGCGTGGGTAATACAAACCAAAAAAGGAACTCCGATTTTATAAATAAATTAAGTGCGTGAGATAAAAATTTAGGGTAGGGTCTTAAGGTTAGAGACTAGGGTTAGAGTGATGCTTACAATATGTAAAATTTCATTCCCGTCATTTGCACCAAGATCGATTAAATATTGGTTTTCGCTTTTTTCATCTTTTGTGCGTGTTCGGTTTCTTCTTCGGGAATAGTCGAATTTTGCACTCTCGGTTGGCTATTTCCTCTCCAGGAGTTTGTATTACCCGCGCAAATAAGTGGAGTACTATCTAGAATTTTATAATTCTTACCCCTTAACACGTATCGTACGAACACGTTAACGGGCGATTACCAGTATATGTCAATCATCAAGTTTACACGGATTTTGACTATCATATCTAGTGATGGGCAAATCCCGATTTTTTCAAAAATCTCGCGCGGGATAGCGATGGATTCGCGGGATTCGCGGGATCGAGTAAAGTTTCTGAATTTTTCACGATTAATAAATAAATATATATATATATCATCACTAAGAATGTAATTTCTCGTTAAAATAATAATCATTTCTTATAAATCTAACTACATTTATTACAAATAAAAATGATTATATAGATTTTACCTACTTTTAATACATTTAGATCTTATAATTATTAAATTCATCAATTCAAACTTGCCTTAATTTTGTCAATTTTTAAAATATTATTATATAAATATATATTTAAAAATTATAATGGTAACAAAGCGATCAATCATAAGCGTATAAAAATTTATAAGTAATCAGGTGCATAATCAAGTATAAATGTGCTAAAATTTATAAGTGATCAGGTACTGTACATACGTACAAAAATTTATAACCAGGTTATATACATACAAAAATTCATAAGCGACTCATAAGAAATTCATAATCAGCTTATAATTTCTGAATTACATAACTGATTGGCTCAAATTTTATTTAACCTTATCATTTAAATAATTACTGAAATTGGAGATTTTCTCCCATATGGTACACAATATTCTTGGTGCATTATTCGTGCAAGAAATTTAAAGTCTAGATTGCCACTTTATTAATCATGAAAATTTAAAAAATTTATTTCAACGTACAGTTTGCGCATTATCTATGTACGTACGTATATATGTGGAACGAAAATAGTAAAAGATTTAATATTTTTATGTAATACATCAAATACTAATTAGGATTGGCCCACTTATGTTAAAGCAGGCCGGATTATTTGTTAATGCAGGCCAGATGATATGCTAACGCAGGCCAGAAAATCTTATATTAAAAATCCCGCGCATCCCGCGCAGGATCACGCGTGGATCCCGCGCGTTGCCCATCACTAATCATATCACTACTAATAAATCCAAATGACCTTCAAATGACACCGGTCATTTGCAAATTGCCATGGTCATTTAGTCACGAGTCAATTGCAAATGACCCAAAATCAATGACCTATAATGACCGGTCATTTCAGGTCATTAGAGGTCATTTAAAAATTTTTCAAATGATCAGGTCATTTACCATCAATGACCGATGACGGTGGTACCCCGCGCCATTATAGATCATTCAATAAAGTTTAATATCTGGCGCTACTGCTGCAAATTATAATATATCATACGTGAATGCTTTTCGATAGGGTATTTTACATTCCATCAAATTAGGGATGTTAATCGGTCCCGCAGTAATTATCAGCCGATTTTGAGCAAGGCTTGTACAAAATTGGCTTTTTAATTAATATTCGTACGATAACTAAAGTTATAGAAAATATTTCTCTATAACAGTCTCTAATAGAAATTTATCGGTTTTGATTAGTGACCGATCAACAAAATTTTCTCCACACAGTTCGGTCCCTGATCGGTCCCATCTAAATTACTCAAAAATTATTGCGAAAACCAATAAACATCTATTAGAGACTGTTATAGAGAAATAAGTTTTCTATAGCTTTATTTATTGGCAAACTTTTGTTAAAAATTCCTAATATTTACAAATCCTGCTCAAAATCGGCTGATAATTACTGCGGGACTGAATAACATCCCTACATCAATTTAATAATAATCATCACTCTAGTCTTAAACGCTAGGGTAATCAAAAATGTGATCACAAGCCTGCCCATGTCTACCATTTCATGTGAACACTTACCAATTCGAGGTCGGTTAAAGCGGAGTGAAATTTATTTAGGGTTAAGGTTACCTTTTTGATGCAGTTAGAAGGGTTTTTATATATAGATATCAAGAATTCAATTTATGCAGTGAGTTAACTCCGCCCCCAAATTCGGGTATGTTTTGTACCTACCTTAACTTAGGGTGGTACAAAATCACGTGAACTGGTAGGTGTCCGTAGGGTTGTTGCTTGATTCCCCGAAAGTTAGTTACCCGCCAGCTCATTTTACCGACCCCATATCCCCGACAGAATGTTTCACCTACAGCATTTTTTGTTGACAGAATCTTTCCTCGACATACCATGTTTTCGACCTCCCCTTTCCTTGACAGGACATAGTTTCGAAAAGACATTTTACTGACATGACATATTTCAGAAAGAACATTTTTCCGACATGACATGTTTCCGACATCTTTTTCCGACAAGATCTTTCCCCGATTAGAATTTCGTTTAAATAGATAGAGTGATATATTCGTGTTCATCACATCACATGATTAAGCACTCGGCCTAAATTAGGGTTAGGGTTAGGGTTAGATTAGGGTTAGGTGATGGTATAATTTAGCCGAGTTGATAGTGCTAGTAAACAAATGACGTAGTGCATGATTTCACGTTATGTGATGTACTGGGTTTATCGTTCTTGTCGGAAAAAGTGCATTCAATAAAACTTAGTGTCGGAGAAAAGGCAAATTAGAAATATGTCATAAATGTCTTGTCGAAAATATGAGATTTCTAGGAAAGGGGATGTCGAAAACATGGTATGTCGAGGAAAGATTCTGTTAACAAAAAGTGCTGTAGGTGAAACATTCTGTCGGGGATATGGGGTCGGTAAAATGAGCTGGCGGGTAACTAACTTTCGGGGAATCATACCAGAATCGTCCGTAGTCTATGCTCAATAAGGTGTGATGCAATGATATGTAAAAAATAAGCAATGCACAACAATATGTTATGAATAGAGATATGCAAACCAATAAGATGCAAAGAGTTGTATTTATCATAGATGATAATATTATAATTATTCAAACTTAAGTTAGGATTCAGAGCTATAAAATATGTAATTTAATTGGTGCTTACTATAATAAGTTGACATTAATAAAAAAAAGTACTAGTAAATAGTACTAAAAAAAAAAAACGCAAATGAATGATCTCAACGTTAAAAAAATAATGAAAAGAATAAGTAAGCTATAAATTGAGTTTGTTAAAAAAATGAACGATTTCAATATGAATAATAATGAAAAGAATAAGCAAGCTATAAATTGAGTTTGTTAAAAATGAATGATTTCAATATAAATAATAATGAAAAGAATAAGCTATAAATTGAGCTTGTTAAAAAATGAATGATTCCAATATATGTATTGTGAATAATAATGAAAAGAATAGGTAGGTTATAATAAATTGAGTTTGTTAAAAAATGAATAATTTTCAATATAAAATAATAATAAATGAATGTGATAAGCTATAAATTGAGTTGGTTAAAAAATGAATTGTTTCAATATAAAGAATAATAAATGAATGAGATAAATAAGCTATAAAGTAATTTACTACCATATTTTCGTAAATAGAGGACATGGCGTTATTTAGAAAATCGAATCTTCTAAAAATAACAAAATAACGACCATGTACATACTAAAATAATTCACATGCGAACACATGATATGCATATACACGCAAGTAAATGCTATTATACTAAAATATGGTATGTATTAAGTAATGTATCTTTGGTATATATGTATCAACTCAATTTTTAAATTAACCAATTAAACTATTCAAAAAAGCAAATGTCGGACAACTTCTGAATATCATTAATCTAGCCTCTAAAGCATTTTCATTATTTTCATTTAATTCTTTTATATCATTTGCACAATTGTTACAATTGTTCCCATTCATAAGGCGCTTTTAATTCTCTGATTTTATCTGGTTGAGTGACGAATTCCATAACTAATCCTGACTGTACATGCCACTAAAAATATAATATTATGTTAGAGTCAAAGTAATTACAATGTAATGAAAATTTTGAATGACCAAAATAATTATGAAATTACTTCAATATGACAGTGAAATCCCCATACACCAGGGTTATCAGACACAAATCGAAGGATAGCCCATCTAAAGGTAGCAAAAATAAAACATCGTTAATATTATTAAACAGAAGCCGACAAATACAAGTTAACTAATTAACGTACCCTTGAGGAGGAACAGTTACAGTATCACGTTGTATCGGATCTTTGGTATTTAAAAATTTATAATCTGGACTTGTGCCATTTTGACCAATACCAAGTACCCAAAATACATGACCGTGCTAATATTATATTAATTAATATTATCTGTTATGATAAACACACATACAATATATAAATATACATATTTTAAGTATACATACCAAATGGAATGGATGTATACCATCATCATTATCTAAATGGTCAAAAATAATAATATATAAAAGCTTTATTAATTTTAATTCAATTATTTATAAAATAATTTTGTATAATTCTTACTTGACAAAATAATATCAACAACTTTATTTTTCTCAATTATGTAAACATTTTGATCAGCTGGATATTCATTCACATTATTGAATACTTTATGAAGTGTAGGATGTTTTGCATCCAATATATATGTTGAATTGTTTATGTATCCTCTGACGATACCATTATCATCTGGGTGAAAAGTAACATTTATTATTAACTTATAGTCAACATCTGGAATATTTTGTTCATTGTAAGGTTTTAGATTTGATGAATCCAAATCTACACAATTTTCGGGGGTTTCAGCCCAAGCAACCGATTTTGGATCACCATCATTATCATAACCTTCATATTCGACAATGGCTTTTACAAGAGGATTTAGATGATCTGATTGAGCGGCGAGACAAGCGGTTTCCATTTCCGAGCGCATCCAATATTTGCCTATAGTTTGATTAGCTGTTACAATAACAGAATATCGTTGGGCTATGTTAATAGGGAGACGATGAATTGTGTGACGTTTAGTTATCATCCCCTCAACTTCAATAACATCCATAGGATGCTCATCAATTGAGAAAATAAATTCGGCAAAAGCACTAATGGAAGACAAACAAACTAACAAATAAATAATTTATGCCAATAACTCAAAACAAAAAAAAAAAAAATTTAAAAAACTTAACCTTGTATTGATAATTCTAATTCTGTACCTCTTTCCTTGAACAAATTTAAAGAGTGCTAATGGTGCATCACTAACGCATTTGCTACCTGCTGGTGCCCAAGAGCAGTTATAAGAATTCTTTCCATTAATCAGACCATTATCAGGTGTTGGTTCATCTCCATCTACGTTTGCAGGATTCATGAATGCAGCCAACAAGGGGTTTGAATCATTATGATACCAATCTTGTAGTAATACTATAATTTCATCATCATAATCTTCGAGATAAGGATCATCTGGATCATAAGCTATAAGGGGACCAACAATTCCTTCTATATATTGAGCATTCGAATGTGAATGGCTGTTTTTTTTTTTTTAACATTCGTGTTATTTAAAAATTATATTAATATATTCGTCAGTTCACATGATTATTTACAAGGATAACTTACTACCAGTAAGTCCCGCTTTGATTCACTTTAAATTCGTAAGCAAATGATTTTTTTGATGGAATGCCGCGCTGTGTTTGTCCAGGAACACCATCGTACCAAGGAGTCCCACGTTGAAACATTCCGTGTGAATGAATCGATGTCTCATCTTCTAAATCATTATAAACATTAAGAACTAAAGTGTCACCTTTGTTGACTTCAATGAGAGGACCGGGAAATTGACCATTTATAGTGTACATCTCCCGAGTAAAGCCGTCAGGTGCTAATGTTTCTTTTGAGATAATAATGTCATAAACTTTTGTATCATGCCTTTTGCTTAAGTGGCTAGTGTATGATGAAAAATTCTTTGGGAATGATGAAGGTATTGATAAAAGTAATAAAAACGTTAAAATAGAAACCAACATCAAATTTTTCATTAAAATCATTTTTGATCAAGAAGTTGAGGACACGATGAAGTGAACTGGAGTGAAAAAAACCAAGTTTATATCAATAAAATGAAATATGGCTTTACATCTGCATGCTAAAAAAACACACCTTTCACCATCAGTAATAATTTGGATATTATCTTACATAATAGATGTGTAAAGTTTAAAAATTTTTGATATAGATATTATTGTGAACAACACATTGTTTTCAGATCTAATTTTGTATTTGTGCGCTTAGTTATGATAACATCGAATATACTTTTTTGTTTTTTTTTTTTTTCTACGCTTATCTCCGGAAGTACAAAAAGAATTTTCGCTCAAAAATTCTATCTATGTTTCTATTATTAGATCAAAAATCATCAATCATCAGAACAAAAAAAAAATCCCTCACATTTTAATGTTTATTTTTATCACAGAATTTGTATTCATTTTGGCTTTGATAGATAATTTTTTTTCTTTCACGTATTACAAGTACTAGGAAATTTACATCACACACGTATTCCTAATTACAAATATAGATTAACTAGAGCATAATTTGATTAACTAAGAAATTAGAATCTGATAAGGTACGTACGTAAATATTGATGCATTTGTATGACAATAAAATCTGATAACCGTACTAAAATCTGATAACTGATAATGTACGTACGTACGTACGTACGTATTTACGCATTATAGATTTTGTTATACCGACTAAATTCTGATTACGTACGTACGTACGAATTATTTCCAGAATCTGATAAGGTACAAAACGTATTACAACATTTTTTATCTGACTGCAGAAAATTAATTCTTGAACTTCATTGGTTTTTTCCTTAACAGCGCATGAACGCGCATTTACTACAAAAAAATGGCTGATTAATAAGCGCATATGTGTCCGTTTGTTTGAAGTACTACTGAAATCGCACCTGACCTGACCTAATTTCAGGTGAAAACACTAATTTCAGTCAGACTCAGCTTCAGATACGACTTCAGACATCTGCCTAGGGTTGGAATATATAATTAATTAGAAGATGCTGATGTGGACTTCTTCGCTGCTTAGTTAAAACTGTAGTGTGGTACTTGCAAATAAATATCTAAATTAAGGATTTAGATCACTTTCCCAACATAATCACAACATAACTAATCTGGAAATTTTTTAAAAAAATCGTTATCCGAAAAACTAATCACTGGTCAAAATATACAATTTCACCTCCGATAATTAGATAACAAGTCGGAGGGTAATCATCCTTCGGTTTTTATAGTCGATGCTAAGGATGAAATAAGGTGTAACAAACAGAATTTTGATTCAGAATTCAGAGGGAAAGTGAAGTTTTATTAAGCAAATTGTAGATTCGAATTTACAACTTTCTATATATTAACTAACGTTTTATCTCCTATATTCTCATATATATACTAACTACTATTTATTACATTTTTAGTGCACATTAATCAGTCCATGCCATACTAATTACTATCATATGACTTCATTCTGGATTGCATCTTGATTCGAATATGATCGATCGGTTAATTGTCATCGATCCCGAGATCATGTGATAGAAGTCGTGACAGCTATCTTCCCCCAAGTCCTTACCTTTTGTGCGTTTTACGTGGCTTTGGTTTGGGTTTATTAGGGTACTGAAGATGAAAGTCTTCACTGCTTCTTGCACGTTGGCTACATTTCTTCTGGTTCCCATGACCTTCCACCAGTGTCAAAACATTTCCAATCGACAAGGTACTGTAGTTTTCTTCGAATAAGTTTAGAGTCAATGATTTCATTAACCTCAAACTCATTATATCCATTAATCACAACTGAACTGGCGGTGGTGGTTCTGGCTACATTCTGGGAATGCTGTTAGGAGTGTAGTGAACTAATAATGATAAGCGAAATGTGATGTGGATTTTAAGGGAATATGACAATGACAAGTGAAACGTGGATATTCCGCCGTAATAACCAAGCCTTGTTCCCTGTTTTGTAAGGTGGATGTTCTTGGTGAAATTGGCTTGCGTTCTCTTTTCGCTTCTGGCGATTGACAGTTCGTCTTTTAGGATTTCTGCTGTGGCAATGACAATCGATTAGGAGTTCGGGTGTTAAGTCGAGGTATAGTTTGGTGGTAGAATTACTGAATTACGGAATTACGACATTGACCATGTGGTAGAATTAATCATTTAATTGCCGTAAATATTAGGTGTCGTAATGCTGTATGCCGTAACATAAGTGCCGGAAAATCATGTGACAGAAAATCGATCCTACGTCCTGTCAATTTCAAGCTCCATTTTTAATGCCACCTAAATACTGTAATAATACACGATGCCATAATACTATCCCATTATATAATTAAATAGCTGTGTGCAACGGTGTTACGAAAATTTTGTGTTCGAATTTTATTTGTAATATTTTTTTTATTGTATTCCTTACTATATGTGATATGGAATGGCTGTGTATGGGTTTGAGACCGCAGAACTTGGTCCAAGGCCACTGATATTGGTCTGAGACCATAGATCTTGGTTCAAGACCACCGATATTGGTCTGAACCCCAAGATTTTGGTTTCGAACCTATAGAATTTGAAAGTTATAAATACAGCGGTCAAAATCAGTGTTGGAAATCTTATTTCTCATGTTCTCATGAGAACATTACTTTTAATTTGAGAACATTTACAAAATTTAAGATGTTCCTATGAAATTTTTTTTTGAGAACATTAAATTTAAAAAAAATATGTTCTCTATGAAATATATAAAGTAATAAAAATTATTTTAATTAATAAAGTAGTGAGTTCATAAATATTTAATTTTTAGTTAGTTGAAACAGAGAAAAATTTACCATAGTTGTTCTCAAATTACAAAAAAATTTTGGAAAATATAATTTATTGGCTTATTTATTTCTAGTTTTGGTGCAATATAGTTGCATAGCTACTTTATTATGTAAACTTTAATATATATATAATATTATTATATAAATGCCAATTATATCAATATGTAATATAAATTTTTAGATAGCTAAACTCGCTATGATAATAATATAAATTTTTACAAGAAAATTACTTAACAAATCTTAAGTATTATGTGTTTGAATTTTAGTGCTATGTCTTAAAATTTTATAGTGAGAAATTTTTTGAATTGATAAATCTACTAAATTTACTATAATAAAAAATAATAATAAATTTATTTACTATATTTATTTATTTAATATCTGAAAGAAATTAGTTGCTTATTTAAAAACTAAATAAACCATCTAGATAAACCAATAAAATTTTCAATATTATAAAAAATTAAATATTATATTGTTTTTTTTTAAAAAAATATATGAAGGTATAGTTTTATTTTTATAAATAACTTTATATACAGTATTTTAGTTAAATAAATTATAGTTTTTATTACAGTTATACCTCTGTATAATCACCCTATTTAGCTAGCATTTTTTGGTAATTATATAGAGGTGTACTTAGCAATGCCAATATCTTATGATCTACTAATCGGAATCATGTAATTTTAGTACCAATCGATTCATCTCAGTGAGACAAATCGATTGGTACCCAAAAAAAAATTTTTTTTAAATATTAAGGTGAGACCTTGCTTTTATCTTTATTAAATTTAATAGAAACTTTTTACAATACTAAAAGAAATTTCATTTTTTTTAAATCTAATGCTAAGAATAAAAACTCAGACATATATCTAAGTAAACCTAAATACTTATCTGTGGCCTAAACCTACCAGAGTGGCCAAGGCTCACCTAGATTTGTGTATATGTAAGAATATTAGATGAAGGTGTAGAAAATTTGATCCATTTACCAAGTTTCAATTTTTTGTAATGAAATGTCAGAAATGTGATTATAACTATCTTGTATATTTTTCAAAAGATTGGGTATAGAAAATGTATTAGAGAGAGAAGGTGAAGCTTGAGAGTATATTGCTTGATTTTGAGATCTAGAAATACAGTATGGAATCCAAATACTTGTATAAATTTGCTGATTGATATGAAGTAAGAGTGAAACAGTGAGGGAGCAGGCGGATTTAAAAGATATAGTAAGTTCGTATAGGATAGAGATAATATCCAAAGGTATCAAACCAGATAAAGTAGAAAGCAAAAAAGGTTGGTTGGAAAGTTGATGAATTTGAAAGCTATTCAAGTTCATAATTTGAGTATATAGATTCTCAGTAGCTAAATTAGAGATTTCAAGTTTGTTAGGGCTTAGTATATGGTCTAAAGAGTTTTTTATAAGTTTAAATAAAGGTTCAGAGGTAGGACAGATAATCCAGTGTAAGGGTTCACTTGTTTGTTAGCAGAGGTGACAGGTATTAGGGTAAGATAGATTTCTTCGATGAAGAATATGTGGTGCAGGAAGATCATCTAAAAGTATTTTAATTCTAAAAGATTTGAGTGTTGAAGAGTGAAAACTATGTGAAAAGTTTGAAATTTTTGGTTATTATTAATATATAATCAGGTAGCATTCCAGTTAATATATTGTAATATTTGTAGCCATTGTTGAAAACGATTTTGAGAGGACCAAAGAGCAAGTATATGTGTATGGCATATAGTTCTAACACAGCGATAGATAGGAAGTTCAATAGGAAAATTATCAATAGAGAGAGTAAAATTGTAATTGTAAATATTCTGTGAATCAAAAAGAAGGTATGGGGCAGTTTGATGACAGCGAGCTAGTTGATCAGCTTTGTTATGGAATTTATTATTTTGGTGTGCAGTAACTTTATGAAAAGTAATATTAAGATTGTATGATTTAATAAAGTTTAGTAAAGTATTCCAAATAGGCCAATAAGGTATAAAGGTTTAGAGAAAGGCATAGTATGAATTAAGCTGTTGTATTTGGATATTACAGATGGAGAATCTGTAAAGATTTGTATAGAACAGTTTCTAGGAGCAGTGCTAATAGCTGATAGGACTGCTACTAGCTCAGCTTTAAAAGAACATAGCCAAAATTTGATTTGTGATTGAAAAGTATGTAAAGTGTTCTAGTTATATAATTGTATCTAGCCAATACCCATAGAGTACTGAGAGTTGCCCAGATCAATAACAGAACCATCAGTATAAAATGTTAATTCTGTTAGATGACTATTGTAATGGCAAATAGATTGCAAAGTATCAAGTGCAGGGCTAGAATGAAAGAAAGAAGGTATTTGTACTGTGGGTATAAGAAGATTTGGTAATATTGGAATACTTGTTGGATTTCTTGCTGCAGTTGAAAAAATAAGGTCAAGGTAATTGGCATTTAGATATACAGATTTGTCAGGATTAAGTCTTCCAAAAAATTTGGTAGCATGGCTTGTTGGAATAAGAATAGTACATTTGTTTGCAATAATATTAGAATTAAGAGAGCAGTTAGAGCATAGAGATGTAATAATAGGCGGTGTTGGGTATAATTGTGTAAATTGTGGCTGGATATTGCACTGCCAATGTGTAATAAGAGTATAATCTGAAGAACTAGATTGGTGACGTGCTTTGCCAATAACTATTTGATTATCAAATAAAATAATAAGCCAAGGTTTGGTATATTTAGAGAAGTGTCCAGTAGTATAGCTACAATAGTTGGTTTGCGGTAAATTGAAGTGTAAATAAATAGTACGTTCATATGTATGACTTGTTGTTTGGTCCTCCAAAAAGGTAAGCTACAGGGGAATTTTGCCTTTTGGAATTTTGTTAAGTTTGGGTGAGATATGTTTCCAATCAAGCAAACAGGAATTGTCAAAGGAGGTGAGTTGATCAAGAAATATAAGTTTTGAAAGTAGGATATTTAGAATGTGAAGATAATATAGATTCAAGAGAAATTGATCCCTCTTTGATAGTAAATGGAATATTAAAGTTAGGATTAGTATTAATATTCCATTCCAGATGTTTAAAAAGTTGAATAATTTTAAAATTAGTTGTATAGCGGTTAGGACCATCTATAGTAGGATTAGGATGTGAAAAGATGCTAGTAGATGACCAAAGGTTATTTTGGATTTGCTGGATTCAAATGTGAGTTGTGGTACCAAGTAGGTTGTTGTCATTTAAGCATTTAATAAAGTTAGAGATATGGTGTTGGAGCTGTATATCCCAAATATTTTTAATATTATAAAGTTGAAGATGGAGAAGTGTACTAGTTGGAATAGTGCGGCTTAGTTTGGCCTTGTGCTTGACTAGACCTATATGGTGTGAAAGGATCTTGTTACAAGCTGATCTGTTAATAACAATATTTTGTATATGATATTCTATAGAGGAATTATAATAGTGTTAATAATATATCGTGCTTGTGTATCAGTAATTTTTTTAGTTCTGGCAATATTGATAAGCTGAGAAGATTCTGTTATTAATAGACATGTTTGCTTTAATTGTTTGTTGTCAAGTGTAAACCAGCATTCAAGAAATTTGAAAGGTTGATATAATGGCCATAGTAGAAGGGTATGGTTATTAAAAATAATAGGAGTATAGTTATTTACTTTCAAATTAGTTGATAGAATAGATTTTGATGGATTAACTTGAATAGAATATTAGCTATAGTATAGAAAGATACTGCAATAGAGATCATTCTAGTAAGTTCAGTTTGTGAAGAGGCAATCCACAAAGTATTATCCATATAGGCCAGAACAGAGCATTTTGTTTGGATTTTGTCAAATGTCTGATATTTGAGATTAGTTATCCAAGATGTGCCAATTGAGTAGCCAGGTGTATTTGTATGAATATGAGTAATTAAGGGATCATAGTAAATTCTCCAAAGAAGCGGAGTAATGGTTTCACCCTGATCTATACTATTCTGGACCTGATAAGGTGCAGTAAGGCCAAGATTAGTAATGACTTGATTTTGTCTATCAGTTAGTAAATCCAAAAGGATGTTAATTATACTAGATGGTAAATTAAGGCGAGTAAGAGAATGTTTAAAAAGTGTAAAGTTGACAGAATCATAAGCCTGGCTCATATCCTGAGACAATAGCCAAATTTCTTTGTGATTACAATTTGCATCTTCAATTAGATTGTTTAGAATGTGAATGGGAATAAAAGTGCTATTGTATGGAAGTGCAACGTAGTCATAAGAAGATAGTATAGTATGTTTTGAGAAAACTTGATTCAGTCTATTAGTAAGAATTTTTGTATAAAGTTTTTGTATGTGTTCAATAAGGCTAATAGGTCTTGTAAGATTTAGATTACTCTCAAAAGTGTTGTTTTTTGGAATAGGAAAATTCCTTCCATGTTTTTATAGTTTAGGAATACGATTTTCAGAAAGGCATCGGTTAAACAAAGCAGTAAGTGTAGTAATACCATGAGAACCAAGATGTTTGATCATTTCATAGCTAATTCCTGTAGGACCACAGGCTTTGCCATTGAAAAGTTTGGATATTGTTTGAAGAACTTCTTTCTCTGTAATAAGGACAGTAAGGGAGGTATACCAGGCAGGATTAATATAAGGAAAAGGCTAATAATCTTAATACCAAAAATTGTCAAAGAGAGATTGGTTAATAGGTCTGTGAGCAGTCCAATTGTGGTAATGTGATTTGATATGCTGTTTGATTAAGTTAGGTTTTGTAACAAGTTGATTATTGAGTTTAATATTCAAAAAGTGTATAGGAGGTTGGTACTGATCAAGAATGCTATTAATAGCTTGTTTAGAATTGGAAGTTAGAGTTTCACATCATTTTTCAGAGGCATGATTAATTTGTTGTCGGAGAAGAAGAGAGTATTCTAACTGGTATGTATGATAGACTTGTTTCCAGACTTTATAGACATGTTGAAGCCAGGATTGAGTACTAGCAGTATCAAGTGATAAAAGAGGATCCAGATTGGCTTTAGTGTAGGAATTAATGGAAAGAATATGTGAGTTAATATGTGGAAAGTAAAGTTTTGAGGTATTTTTAATCTTTTTAATAAGGTGGCCAAGTTTTTTGAGTCCAGTATAAAGAGTGGTACAGTGTGGTATATATTTATGGTTATAGCTACATTTGCGAGATATTTTGTTTGGAATTAATTGGATTGCTGCTTGTAGAATAGAGTGTTGAATTTTGTGCCAAGTAGTATCAATATTTTCATGAGTATTTACTGAAATAGGTATATTGTGTTTGGTACCAAAATTGTCAAATTCTGATCAGTGTATTACAAGATATTATAATTAAAGTAATATTTAAAGTAGATATAGGTATTATAGTAATAGAAATATTGCAACATTTTTTGAACCAACAATCTGAATTATGTAATTTTGGTACTATTCTATTCATCTTATTGAGATGAATCGAATGGTACCAAAATTATTTGATTTTGACTATTACTTCTTAATATATTATAATATAACCAAAATAAGCTATGCAAAACAAAATTTAAAATTAATATAAAATCATAAATAACTTCTGAAAGTCTAGTTCATTTTTTTATAAATTTACCACCAAAATGGCTGCTTTGAAGAAACAATTCCAACAAGCCCAAAAATCACTAAAATCTAATCACAGAATCACAGGATCATTAGAGTTTTATTATTATTTTAATAAAAATAGATTAGTCTAATCTAATTTTTATCAAATCAATACAAAAAACTTAGTGATCCCATGATCTCATAATCAGATTTTAGCAATTCTGGGCTTGGAATTGCCTCTTCAAGACAGTCATTTTGGTAGTAAAATTATAAAAATTGAACTAGTCTATTATAAGTTATTCATGATTTCATATTAATTTTAAAATTTGATTTGTGCAGCTTATTTTGGTTAAATTATGATATAACGAGAAGTATCAGCCAAAATCACATGATTTGGTACTATTTGATTTGTCTCAATGAAAAGAATCAAATGGTAACAAAATTGTTTATTTTTGATCAATATATCTCAATAGATCATGAAAAATAGTATGTGCACCATAATTGGTATCTTTGTTATAATTTATCTTTTTTAATTAGTATATTGTAATTAATAATATCCTATGATATAATGATTAGAATTGAATGATTTTAGTACTATTCGATTCATCTTGATGAGACAAATTGAATGGTACCAAAATCATTCAATTTTGATTGATATATCTTATATTATTAGTATTTAAAAAATAAGCTATTTTTAGATAAATGAGGTATTTTACTAATTGCAAATAGTCACTACATAGTAAAGTCCAAATTTTACTATATAAATCGATTAACTTCCTTAAATAAACTTATTCAAGAGATCAAAATACATATATAGTAAAATTTTAATCAAAATTGAAGAACATTTTATTATTTGGCTTTTAACTTTTTATATTCATTAAATATATTTTTTTAACAAAATTTATTTTTTTGTCAAATGTAAAAAGTTAAAAGTCAATAATAAAACATTCTTCAATTTTGCTAAAAATTTTACTGTATTTATATTTTGATCACCTGAATGAGTTTACTTAAATGATATTAATTGATTTATATATTAGAATTTGGACTTTATTATATAGCAACTATTGATAATCTCGACATTAACCAAAAGAGATATGGTATTTATTATTAACTAGCCAATCACAATTATGTATTTAAAACCAATAAAAAAATTGTGATTATAAAAAGGTTTTTTTTTAATAAATCAATTTAAAAAATCTCTAAAAAAATGTAATAGTGATTATACTATTATTGTAATTATATAAAGGTAATTTTAATATTAAAAAAATGCTGCACAAAATCTTGTGACTATATAGAGTTTGTGACTATATAGAAGGTAATTGTATAGAGGTATAACTATATTTTATCATTAATAATTTTAAATATATTAATTAAAAAAATAAAATAAAAAATAACTAACTAAAACAAGTATAAAAATATAAATATGAAAAAGAGAATATTAAAGAGAAAAAGTATAAGAAAAAGAAAATAAGAGTAAAAAAGAGAGAAAGACAGAAATGGAAAGAGAAAGAGAGAAAAAAGAGAGAAAGAGAAAAAATTAGAAAGAGAAAAAAAAAAAAGAAAATTTTTTCAATAAATATGTTCTTATGAGAACATAAATTTTAAAACAGATTTCCAATATTGGTCAAAATAATAAAAAGCAATAATTCCTTTTCTATGCTATTTTAATATAATATAGTTGCCTCTTTCTAATCTGAACCTCTCTAATTCAAATACTATTAAACTCTCTCTAAACAAAACAAAATCTTCTAGAATATTTGCAAATTTTATGATAGAGTTCAAATTAGCTATATATAAATTTTGAAAACCAAATTTTTTTAAATTTTTATATAGTAAAAATTAGCAATCCCAGTAGTTTAAACTAGAGAAAGTTGACTATATATTATTTTCTTAATGAATATCCATTTTGCATAACCTATGCTTGCAACTTTAAGCTTATTCAATCTTATATTAGCCAAGTCTCTTACATGGTTGTAACATTTTGGTGCTAATTGTGTAGGTGAAAGTTCTTTTTTACACCTTCTTTGTAGTAAAAAGACTTTTGCTTAAGCCTTGAGCTATGTACCTATGATGCATTGTAAAGATATTAATTTGTCTGATATATCTGATCTAAAAATTTATAAAAAAAGAAGCCTAAAAGACATAGTTCACGTGAATATCGATTATACCAAGTAGTTATTAAAAAGAAGACTGAAAATTTTTCTGGATTTAAATGGATATATCAACCTTGATGAACCTGTAAGCTATGAAATTAGGCCTGGTACTGGCCCATGAGTAGATAATATACACAAAATAAAAAAATGATATGATATGAACAATTAAAAAAATTAAGTTATTTCTCATATGCTTACCTGAATATGAAAGATAGAAGAACAGATTATACCAAGACCAAGCTTATCCCTTAGATTGTAACACAGGCAAATTTGCCTGTGTATTTTAAAATTTTTAATAAAATTTTAAATATTGATTTTAGCCATATCTTTTCTAAGTAAAAAATATTCTTTAAGTTTTGTTTTAGTAACTTTGTTATAAAATTTTTTTAAAATTATTAGAAAACTTTAATATAATAAATGTTTAAAGTTCTAGTATTGGCATTTTTACTATTAAAATTTTTCTTTAGATTTTTTCAAATTTTATATGTTCCCGTCTATAAAAAAAATCTTTACTTCTAATACAAGTCTTAATTTTTACAAGTAAATCATTAAAGTTGCAATAATTAAAGTTGTCATCCTTTATATAAACTACAATATTGTCTTAAGAACTATAGTTCTAAAACTAAAACTAAATAAGATCGCAGAAAAATTGTAATAAAATTTTTTAAAAAAATTTTTTCTTAAAATTATCTATTTTCAGCTTATATGTAACTATAATTTATTTTCTTATAATATAAAAACTAATTTTGCAAAAAAGTAATCCTTATTTTCAAATATAATTGTACAAAGTTTTATTTAATTATTTTAGTATTTTAAAAAAGTAAATCAGAGCTAAAAAAAGTGCAAAAACGCAGGCAAATTTGCCTGTGTTCTACTACAATCTAAGGGATACATAAATCAGAAAAGAAAGTATACAAAAAATTTTTTTACATACTTTTAAATCTAAATTATTATCAAGTCCTTGTCCAATTATTTCAAAAATTAACAAAACTCGATATATAAATCTTGTAGCTTGAGAAGGACCCTAACAATTTATATAAGGTTATATTTAAAAAATTGCTAATAGAGGCCATTTTTTTTAAAAAAAGGTTATATTTGAAAAGTAGATATTGGAAAAAAAAGTTATATTTGAAAACAGCTAATAGACAAAAAGAGTAAATTTAAAAGAATGCTAATGGGGTAATTTTTATAAATCTTATATTTGAAATGTGCTAATGAAAAATTCAGGCCATAATGTAGATCAGATATTTAAGGGTAGACAATAAACACTAATTAAAAATCACATAGTTGTTGTAACTAATTTGTATATAGTTACACAATAATCATCTGATCAAAACATTGTTATCTCTTTGTATGTATGAAGGCAAATTTGCCTGCAAAATTTGATTTTTGTACAATTGCTAAAAAATAAAATAGGAGAGGTCCCCCCAAAATATATTAATCCAATTTGGTTAGATTTGAAAAATATTATCATAAGGTATTTATTTGTATAAAATGTGTTAATGATTATCAAATACTAACTAAATTTGCACTTATCGTGCATTACTGCACCACAAATTTGTCATTCGAACTGTTTATTGAATATATTAATATATATATATAGTTTTTTTTTGAAACTAGTAAGTTTTATACAAGATTATTGCTTTCACATTTTGTTCTCAAAAGGCAAGAGTTTTGTTTTTTTTCAGTCATAAATGCTTATTATTTAACGACATTTTCATTTTTTATTAAAAATATCAATTGTGTTTAAAAAAAGTTACAGCTTTTTTTTCCCATGAATGAATATATACCAGACACTATAAATAATACATTTATATTCTGTGCTTAGACAATTTTTATTGTAAAGCGAAAGCTCTTATTAATTTAAAATAAATAATTCAATTTTAACTGACTTACATAGTGAAATTTACAAATTTTTGAGTGTAAATATATTTTAGATAAAAATACAGAATATTAGTTTATAAATATAAATGTAAGTGTTCTAGTTCTAATCATATTAAACTAATTATAGCCAATTATAATTCAATAGTAAAGTTTTAAAAATTTATTTAAAATTTTAATTTTTTTAAAAAAAAAATAATTATAATTTTTAAAATCTCTAAAACTGTATAGTTAATTGTATTTAAATCATTGTGTAAAATGTTCTTCAGGTTTAAATTAAGTTAGAACTTACTTTTATAAAAATATATAACTTTTTTTTATAAAAATTATTTAAATTATTAATTTATTATTAATTATGATTTATATATTTGATACCTGATACTGAATATTTAAACCTTTTTAATTTAGTCTTAAATAATTTTTTTTAAACAATTTTAAAATTGCTATATTTAATAAAACTTAAAATAAAAATTTAGTAATAACATTGGGGAGCATATATAATAAAAAAATTTAAAAAATTAAAAAAAGTATATATTTTGTACAAATTAATCAATTTTAGATGAGCAAAAATTATTTTAAATATAAATAATTTTTTATAATTTATAGTTTTAAAAAAGAAATATAATCTATAAGTATATATTTTAATAAAAAATTTGAATCAATTTATTATAAAAAAAATTAAAAATAATATTATATAACTTTTTGCGGGCAAATTTGCCTGCACCTATCTAACAGACAAAGAGATATTCTAGAATAGTATTGACAATCCCATAATTTTAAAATTCATTTTTATTGGCTAAAAACAATTAATAATTTATATACGAGTCAATATTGTTCTATATTGTACTCTAGAATATTTATTAATTTCTAGAACTATAAAGTTTTACCCACAAATTATATAGTTTCACCCACAAACTTTGTAGCTTCAAAATTTAGAATTTTTTCTTTAAAAACTTACTTCTAATTTTTGCAATGTAATTTAAAGGTTTTAATGTTTGTATTTATCTTGTTTTGATTGAATTTTGTTAAAAAAAATATTTGCCTTTATTGCATTTTTGTACTCTATTAATTTTATATAGGAAAAAGAATCTACTATTTGCATATATATAATTTAATTATAGTAATACAGTTTATCCTTAATTTGAACCATGACCTGGGTTAAATAATAGTGACTCAGCAGGTAATAAATGCAAAATTAAAAAAATACAAAATTGGAAAAATGCAAAATTGGAAATAAATAGTGTAAAATATTTTTTTAAGTTTTTTTTATATCTTATACTATATATATTTATAATATCAGATATGACAGATTATGAATCAAGTGGACTTAATAAATTTTTTTATTTTTTTTTATTTTTTTATTTTTTTTTAGAGAATATAATTCTGCTTTTTTTTAGAGAACTTGTATTTCAAAAAAAGTTAAAATTGGGAAAAGTTCTATTTAATATTTAAAATATAGCTTATTTATACTAATATAAAAGTGTTAACCAAAAAATATTTACTATAATACTCAAATATAAGCTCATATAGATTATTTGGGGTTCTGCTTGAGAAATAAATATAATAATAAAAGGACAATTATAATAGCTTTGTATAAGGTTGGGCACATAGTATTATAAAAAATATATTATTTAAAAAAATTGCCTATTGAATATAACCTTAACAAATATTGTAACCCAGTATTAGCCAATATATTAGAAATAGACTATTAAAATTTTAAAAAAGGGTAATATGAATATTAATAGTCTAACTTACTATAAATTTAGTCCCTAAGAAGAAAAAGAAATCCCAATAATACAATGGCTGAAAAAAGCACTATGAGAAATCCTTTACTCAACTTTGAAAAAAGGTAAAAAAAACTAGTTATCAAAAAGGTTCCTAGTAACAAACAAGGTTCAGCTGAAACCCAAACCATATATTAATTTGATAACAAGAGCTTTGAAAATTGAAATAAAAATGGGTTCAAATACAAACTGTACAAACCTCTGAGCCTCATGGAGGCTAGCAGAAATGGGTACTAATAGATATAATATAATATTGGCCAGTTATAATAATATGTTCAGAAAAGAAGTAGATTTATTTAAAATTAGAAAAAATTTTGAAACCTGTTTATTGTAGATATGATAATGATCTTGGTTGATCATAATATAATAGTTTTGCTCAAAGTATAGATATATGCCAAAAGGAAAAAAGAGTTCAAGTCTGATTATTGATTAAGTAGATATGACAATGATTTTGGATAGTTATAATAGTCTTGAGAGAGGTCTGGGCGACATGTATCATTAACTTAGTAAGAAAAAAGTTTTGCAAAAATACTAATTTGCCATTTTGCAAGCTAGCTCAAACTTCTGATATTTTGCAAGAATATATAAATGTTCTAAAAATGTTTTTTAGAGAAATAAAGATTTTTAAACTTCAACGAATGTAAAAGTTAAAAGTTAAATAATAAAAACTTCTTCCAAACTAAGCGGCTTCAACGTAATATTCAGACAGTTGATAAAATTATTAAATTTGGACCACTGAATTAGGTTTTAGCTAATTTTTTCTAAAAAAATTATGGTTTACTAACTTTTATTTTTTCTTTTTTTTTCTTTTGACAAAAAAAGAAAGGTTTGATAGTCATAACTATCATATACAAGGAATATCATGTACAAGGAAGGAGAACATAATATAGTAAAAGATATTAGCTCTTTGATAAATATTACCAAAAATAAATCTTATCTAATGAAGTCCATTTCAGCAAAAAATAAGTAATAAATTAAGAATTAAATGAAAAAAACTCTTGTTTAAGATAGAAGAAATTTTTAAGAGGTTTAATTTGAAGAAAAAAGAAATGATATAGATATGCTAAGACTAGCAATGCATAAATATACCAGTAAAATAGTGATTGTAACAAAGAATACTATATCAGAATTTTGATTCAAATTAAAATTTTTTATTTAAATAAGGATTTCTTCATATTGTGATTTTTGGTCACAGTTTGATTATTGGTTCACAGGAGCTCACTATTTGAATAGGAAAAATGTTAAAAAGATTTGTGATTAAATTTAATTTGTAATATTTTTTTATTGTATTCCTTACTATATTTGTTAGCATTATTGTATGGAATGGCTATATATAGGTTTGAGACTATAAATCTTAGTTTAGGACTACTAATATTGGTCCGAGGGTTTTATTTTATAGAGACATGTCACCATGGCGACCCCGTAATTGACCAATCAAAGTCGATTATGTGTATCCTTATTTTTTTTATTTTTTTTTAAGTTTTTTTTTTATTTTAATTAATAATTTTAATTAATTTTTTTTTTAGTCAAATAAAAATATAAAGAAAATAAAGAAAATAGGATGAAAACAAAAAGAAAAACAGGACGAAAATAGGACGAAATATGGGACAAGAAAATAATATGAAAAACAGGATTTTTTTTTTATATTTTTTTTATATTTAAATTATTAATTTAAATTATTTATTATTTTTTTTTTAAAAATTTAATTTATTTTTTTTTTAGTCGAATACAAATATAAAGAAAATGGATCGAAAACGAGAAGAAACACAGGATGAAAACTGATGAAATATGGGATGAAAAACAGGACGAAAATGGTGACAAACGATCCTAAAACTATATGAAGAAGAACTACCAAATAATTTACTAGAAGAACACAAAGAGACAAAGAACTTACTCTTCGAAAAACAACAAAATTACCCACCGAAAAACAACTAAAAAGAACTACTAAAGGACTTGAACCCATTGATAAAAAGACTAAGAACTTACTCACCGGAAATGACAAAATTACCCACTGAAAAACAATGAAAAACTATGAAGGACTTACAGAACCCACCGACGAAGACAGAAAAAACCAGATATAAATAGTAAGTTATTCGGATTTGTTTTTTAAAATATTTTTAACATTTTTTTATTTAAATAATAATATTTTTTTATTTAATTTAAATATGGTTCTAAATAAATTTTTTTATTTTAATTTAAATATGAACGGTTTGTATTATTTGAATGCTACAGATTGTGATATCGCAAGTTACATGGATCAACATTATAGATAAGTTTTTTTTCTCATTACAAAACTGCAATACTAATCCACAATTTATTCTCATTATCTTTTTCAATACTACCATTTTGCTAAAATCGTTGTTTATTAGAGATGTTGCCTGTCGGAGTCATCATTTTGTTGGAGCTGCCATTTTGTTGGGTCACAGTTTTGTTGTTTTGTTGGAGTTGTTGTTTTGTTGGAGTCGTCGTTTTGTTAGAGTCATCGTTTTGTTAAAGCATTGTTTGCTAGACCCTAATTGTTAAATCCATTGTATATTAGAGCCGTCGTTAGTTGGAGCTATTGCTCGTGGTATTATCACTTTGATTGTGTCGCTATTCATAAGTGTCTTCACTCTTTTGTTGTTCATTTTCCAGCGCCACACTTGCTAGGGTTATTAGTTACTTGTATGAGTCTTGAATGATAGTTGATGATGAGCTTTTGATATAAATGTGTGAAGCTATACCCATCTAAAATTGATAACTAATGCATGCAAATTTATTTAATTTCAGGCCAGCCAGAATATAAACATTGGCTTTTGTTGGTTAATAGTAGCTATATTTAGATGTTTTAGTGTGGGATTACATGAAGTTAAGGCTAGATTAGCTTAGTATCATGATAGAATTGTGGGATAAGTTAAAATGTTATATGGAAAGTAGGTTTAGTACTATCTTGTTGTTGGGTTAGGATTACATAAAGTTATTATTAGATGGAAGAGTAGTTCTAGTAATAGTGTGAAGCTGAATTGCTTAGAGTTAGAGCTAGAATTGTTATTACACATGTGTATAAATAAAGGTTTAAAAAATTTGCACTATATTAGATTTTATAATTTAGTCTTTAGCAAATTACTATAAAATTTATATGTAATAATCCAATTTTTAGCAAATTTATTTAATTATATGGGTAGCAAAATACCTAAATTCATGCAGATCAGTTATGACCTCTATGAGAGATATCTGGGGTCCTCCACAGACATAAATTTTGAAGTGTACAAAAGAAAAGATCATGAACTAGAGACCAGAAGAAAAGAAATCTTGATCAACAAAAATTGACGGATATGAACCTTTATGATAAAAATTATGAGCAATACAGAGAAGAAACCCTAATAATACTTATCTACAAAAATTATCTAATATCGGTTGATACCTCTTGTAAGAATACTATAAGAACTTTTTTGAATCTTGAAGATAATTCACTTAGTTCTAAAGAAGAAACAGAGCTAAAGCCTCTTCTCTAGAAGACAGTAGATAAAACAATGCCAAACCTAAAAAACTAATAACAGATTTAAAAGAATCGTTAACAACTAAATTAAATAGAGCAATTATAATGAAATTAAATTTACAAATTACTGAAATAAATAAATAATATCAGTAACCTTCAACTTCAAAATCAGAATGCTGATAGTAATAATAGAACAGAAAGTAAATTGATGGCCCTATCTTAAATAAATTAAGCAGAATTAATATTGGAAGGGATGACATTCTTGATCTTAACTAAAATTTGAAACCCATTAAAGATGATAAGGTGACTATATGAAATAACTCTGAAATAAGCTATCAAACTGAATTGGGCTTAGTAACAGATACCCAATTGACTAAAAACATTGAAGATAATATATCTACAAAAGAAGAATATTGAAAGTTTTTTAAAATAAAAAATAAAATTATAATTAATAAAATCGAAAGCAATATAGCTGCATATTGTCCAAACATTGAAGTAATTGCACCAGAATTATACTATTAAGACAAAGTTAGCCTTAGAAGAACCTACAAAGATTGGAATAGGGAGATCAATTGTGCCAAAGAAATCTAAGTTGGAAAAGATAAACATGAAGCATTCAAGAGCTATAAAAAACTTACTGAACCAGACAAAGAAACCCAAATTAAATAAATATATCACATCTCTTATTACCAAAAATCTACAAAGATAGAACATGTTGATGAAACAATAAAACATTACTTCAAAATCAAAGCTAATATAGGACTCAATATTACTAATAATTTGGAATGTACCTGTGAAGCTTGGAAGAAAGGGTCAAAACATTAAAAAGGAGGACTAAAGAAATGAAGACAAAAATTCAAACAAAACCAAAGAACAAGAAGAATAAGAACCAACTATCTTGGATTATATATGTGCAACCTGGATAAAATGTGTGGACGAACTTAGAAGGATATTTAAATATTCATACGAGCCAAAAGTTCTCGAAAGATGTAAATTAGTCGATGAAGTTAATCCTACTAATATAAATATTCTAAAAAAAGACAAAGACCCACCGATACAACTACTATAATATCTAAAGCATGTATATCAAGAATTAAAAGTAACAAATAGCACCTGAATCAAAGAAAAAATATATATATAGATCTAAAAATGTAAGGAAACAATAGTTGGAAATGTTTTTTGAAAAGACAACTATATTTAGGATGATATTGCATGATATTTGCCGATATAAGGATCATATACTTGAATTTTTGACCTAGGTAGATATTTATTAGAAAAGTAAAACCTTAACTATGATAAAAAAGCAAAGTTTCTAGTTATTCAAAAAGAGGACACAGTAACTGAAACATGCATGATCAATTGAATATTATTTTAGAAGACCTGAATATTAATAACGAAAGTCCCAAGAATATTCCAAAACAGTGATAAAATTTTATTATATGATAATGCTCAATTTGGAGAAAATTTTTACCAAGGTGGCTTGGCCCATTTATTATATATGCTCATGTAGCACAAGATATGTACAAATTATGTACACTGGATAAACAAGTTCTAGATATACTACAAAATATAGCTATATACTTAAAAGGTATTATAACCGCAATGGGCAATGTTGTACATAGGACAATTTTGGACAATTTTGAACATTTTTTCAAATTAAAATTACTTAAAATTTTATTAAGATAATCTGTTTTAATTTTTTTACCAATGAGTCCAGCACCTAAAAAATATATAATTATATATTTTTTAAATTACTTTATTGATTAGTTAAACATAGGACATAGGCTTGGACGATTTTGAACAATCTTGAAACATTTTACTTAGTGTGAATGCGTCCCATGTATAACACTAGCAATGGGTAATGCTTATAGAATATCCCATTAGGATTATGCAATTGCATATGCATATTTATGACAAGATAATACATATATGGAATGTTTATGGTTGGTAATTATTACTGCCTGCTATCCCAAACTTGCATATACTTGAACTAAAAATTTGTTATTATTTGCAGAGCTCATAAATAAGGTAGGAGATATATGTTAGCACTAAAAATTGTCATAAAATATTATTGGACAGGTATGTTACAAGACACTCAAATATGTGAATATAAATGCCAAGAAACACATAGATCATATTGATCATAATACCAGGAACGTAAGTGTATGGTTTTACTGGCATCTAAAATGAAGGCAAAATCTTAAAGCTGATTGGTGTGTATTTTTTTCTTATGATCATTACCTGTTTATGTAATATAAATTTCTAATTTTAGAAGGAGGTTAAAGCAAAGTGAAATTTATTAGGAGGTTTATATATTTATATCAAAAATGCGGCGGGTTATGCAGCATTTAGATCATGTATTAACTTCCACTCTAACCCAATCCAACAATTTTATGTATAAAACTTATTATTTATTTTTTTTTTTGTGTCAAAGTTCCCGCTTTGGGTGAGAGTTTATTTAATCAAGCCTGTGGATCAAGGGCGCCTCTTTGGGTGCACCCACAATTGAATTACATCGAATGAGAGTACAACTAGCCACACGTACAACTTTTGGTTGTCTAATTTAAGTAGTCTGCCTGAAGGTTCTACACTAGTTGCCATACCTACAACCCGACTAGGGAATTGCCTATTTAAACCCTCTGGTCCAAGCTTCGCATGTCAATCCTACTTGTGATCACTGGTACAGCCCTCCGATACATTAGTTAGTCGAAGACAGTCCCGGATGCTACCTACATCCCCTTAGGACTAATTTATCCTCGCGGGTAAACTTGGTAGAGCAGTCCCTGTCCCACACAGGTATTACCTACACTTTGGTAACTTACGCACTCACCAAGGCAAGCAACTTGCAGTCAGGGGATACCCAACTGCTACCATTACCTACTTCTGCCCTTATAAGGTTCGCTCCAACCCTGGTACCCACCATCACTTTCTTACCGGTCCTTCACCGTTTTCCAGACTTCCAATCTAGTTGGCCCGGAAGGGTTGATCTACCCGGCATTAGGTGCCATTATGGTTTTTCTTCGCTTGGTCCCCAATTCCTCAACATGGGTCCTTTTCCTCCGGTGCGACTCCGGCGGCCAGGTTGGTAGACCTTGTCCCTAAGGACAATGTCCAGTTCCTCGGTTTCAGTCCAATATTCCAGTTTTGGTTAGCACCATCAAAGATCAGAGCTACCTCCTTACTCGGGACTTGCCAAATGGGTTTTTGTTTCTCCAGTTCCTTGGATTTGTCTGTGTCATGAGACACAACTTCGCCCGAAAGCTCCTATTCAAGATGGTAACGTAACCAAGGACTACAGGTGATGTACCCAACCGATCGACAAGAAACAGTTACTGGAACACAGGTCTATTTTTTCAAAAGCGGCGCCAGTGAGATTTGAACTCAAGACCTGCCACTTGGGGATGAAAACTTACCAACTTCCCTAAGTCGCCACACCCCTTATAAAACTTATTATAAATTGGTCATAAGATGATTATATTGCAAAATTCGTTCTTCCTTAGTAAATGATTGACTTACATGTGCCGCACAGCGGCACATGTAAGCCAATCATTTACTTTATTGAAGTAATAATCTGATGTCATTTGTAATACTTCATTATTATGATCAATGGCTTGCCATTTAAAGTAAAATCAGGTTAAAAAATGATTCATAATACCAGTATGATCATATGAAATGTGAGAGGGATGGTTCTGTTCAACTTTTTTGATGCACTACGTTGATTTTTGAAAAATCCTTTTTGGTTGGTATAATGATTTTCATTTATTCACAATTACAATATACTAGTACGATTACATAAAATGTGTGAGAATGGTTTAATTAATGTTTTTGGCATGGCCTATGCTAATTTTGCAGAATCCTTTTTTAGTAGAAGTAATGGTTTTCATTTTTGGAAGGAGTTAACATTTTTACATATACTATAATGTCATAAACCGATTATGCAATATTATGCAAATATGATGTTATTGATTTTAAAATTTGAATTTAAATTTATAGTTTGTCTGTTTAAATGTTTTAATTGATTACCTGCGCATTACGACATTTAGATCATTCAAAAAATTTAAAATAGTAGTTACTATACAATATTCTAGAAATCTGTAACATACATGATTGGGGATATATGACCAGTTTGTTAATATTTAATTGTTGTGTGCGAATATTCTATGATTACATTTATCATAAAGTTTGTCATAGATTATTCCTACATTTTTGTTTAATAATGTATTGTATCTAAATCAGGTATAGAGTGAGAATCGTTGTAAATGTTAAAGTACGTAATTCATTATTAATAAAATGGGATAGTTAGTCAGTTAATATTGATCATATATCTATATAACTCAATTCTGGGTTTGTGCGTTTTAACGTTTTTGATTGGTCGTATCTACCTGAGTATAGAAAAAACTTGCATAATTTAATAATTTACATAAGGTGAGTAATTATTACAAAATCCTATGATCATCTGCAATTATTGCGACATTTTGATCATTTGTATTAATATCGTCATGATTTAATCATCAATATATAAAATCGAGAATAATAAGTTTTGTAACATGATTTTTATAATAACCGGTAACAGAATTTTTATAGTATCTTGCAACTGTTTTCAAAAAGCGTGGAAAGATGCAGATTATTGTATCATGGAGAATTAATGATAGTTCTCAGATTTTTAATTTTTTCTGCATCTTTTTGAAAACAGCTGTAACAGTCCCAATACAATCCTAACTATATACTACAATGTGCTACTGGAATTTTTTTGCAATAGAAATGTGTTTTACAAAAATTAATTACTGCATATGATGGAAAGGTATAATGAATCAATCGTTAACTTGGAGAAATTATTGTTATTTAAATTATTAAATAGAAGATTTAACTAGATTGTTAGAAATTTAACCAGATAATATGATAACATTAAGGTATAGAAGTAAAATTACTTATATGATGAAAAAGTATAATGAATCAATCATTAACTTGGAGAAATTATTGCTATTTTAAATTATTAAATAGACGCATCTGAAGATTTAACTAGATTGCTAGAAATTGAACCAGATAATATGATAGCTTTACGGTATAGAAGTGAAATTAATTATATGATAAAAAGGTATAACGAATCAATCGCTAACTTGGAAAATTATTGTATTTTAAATTATTAAATAGAAGATTTAACTAGATTGCTAGAAATTTAACTACAGTAGATAATATGATAACTTTAAGGTATAGAAGTGAAATTAATTATAAGATGAAGAGGTATAACGAATCAATCGCTAATTTGGAGAAATAATTATATTTTAGATTGTTAAATGGATAAATAAAGCATCCAAAATTTAACTAGATTGCTAGAAATTGAACCAGATAATATGATAACTTGAGGTATAGAAATAAAATTAATTATATGATGAAAAGATATAACGAATCAATTGCTAACTTGGAGAAATTATTGCTATTTTAAATTATTAAATAGATAAATGAAGCATTCGAGATTTAACTAGATTGCTAGAAATTGAACCAGATAATATGATAACTTTAAGGTATAGAAGCAAGATTAATTATATGATGAAAAGGTATAATGAATCAATCGTTAACTTCGAGAAATTTATTGTTATTTTAAATTATTAAATAGATAGATGACACATCCGAAGATTTAACTAGATTGCTAGAAATTGAATCAGATAATATGATAGCTTTAAGGTATAGAAACGAATTAATTATATGATGAAAAGGTATAACGAATCAATCACTAACTTGAAGAAATTATTGTTATTTTTAATTATTAAATAGATAGATGACGCATCAGAAGATTTAACTAGATTGCTAGAAATTTAACCAACGATAACTTTAAAGTATAGAAGTGAAATTAATTATAAGATGAAAAGATATAATGAATCAATTGCTAACTTAGAGAAATTATTATATTTTAAATTAATAAATAGATAGATGATGCATCCGAAGATTTAACTAGATTGCTAAAAATTTAACCAGATATTATGATAACTTTAAGGTATAAAATAAAATTAATTATATAATGAAAAGATATAATAAATCAATCGCTAACTTAGATATTTTAAATTATTAAATAGATAGAAAACCTGATCAAGCTTGAAAATTTACGATCCTGTGGCGGAGCCATGGGTCAGACGCTAGTAAGATTATCAAATTTGTAATTATCACCTTTAGAGCATCGTAATAAATTCGTAAGTGAATTAATAATCAATATGTAAAAAATTGAGACGTTATACCATTGTGACATCTTAACTATAATACGTACATTTAGTACATTCCTAGTTTTAGCGCGACTGCATCACGCAGCTACCCTAATTATTCTTTAGATCACATGGATCATACCGATATTAGTAATCTCATATATCCTATAGATCTAGTAAATTATCAGTATATAGCAGATATTATTGATATGTTCAGACAAACTATGTAGTAAAAATATATAAATACGTTGAGTCTCGTCCTGAGACAAAATAGTTGTTTACAAATAGATAGTTGTCTACTAGACTAGTTGATAATTATCTACTAAAATAGTTGTCTAATAAATAACTACTTATTCTAATAAAGAATCGTGTCTTCATATACTAATTTATTAAATAAACTGATACTTGTGTCTTATATGATCAATTGTAATCAATATTAATTTACCCATATTTAATCAGTATTTAATTATATGATTACTGTAATAGTTTTCACACTTTATATAGATTAGTATTTTTAGTTATAGTTTATTATAAACTGATATGACTATCAGTATTTTTATATACCTCTAGCTATTTTGGCTCTTTTATAAAAGCAAATTATATAAAAACCTCTATACGCAATCACATTCAATTTATTAATCATATGAGGCTTTCAATTATTTCAAACCTCAGTTTCACTAAACTATTTTAGAGGTAGTTTGAGTGTAACAACACTTTTTACGGCAAATCATTACAACTTTAAAGTAAAAGGTTGCAACTGTACAATTTGGCTAAATCTATTATAACATGCAACCTTAACTAAGTTGTACACATAGCAGACTTTCATTCTTATTAGATAATTTTTGTAGATCATTTCGCAATTTTACAAAATTTGATTAGCTAATAGATTTATACTAAACATGAACCCAAAGTATGGTATTTTGCAAGTTATTAATTAAATAAAAAATATTTATTTAATTTTTAAAAAACAATAATTTTATTATTTGAATGACCTGCGGTCGATAGCATAGCGGTTATGTCCCAGGTCCCCAATCGAAGGTTGCCGGTTCAATACCGCTTGGCGGCAAATTGAGTTTGATAGTCAGAACCTAATTAGGAATAACCGAAGTCAAACAAGATGTAATGTCAGTCCAATGAGGCACGAACTTGATAGCGGCATTTCCGTGTAATGTATACGTACCCACAGGAAACAGGACTGAGGTGGCTCGGCCGGTCCTGCAGGAAGTTAAATAATGCGGTGCGGACCCACATTTGGGCGGCGAAAGGCAAGCCGGATGAAGCCTTCATCACAGTAACATTTCTGAGTGGCCAAAGCTCCGACGACGGAAATCTTCTGGGCGGCGTAAGGCAAACCAGTTGGTTTATTAGAGTTGGGTTTAAAGTGGAGGTTGTTCACAAAGAGGGTTATAGAGAAGAGCGCTGGGTCTTAAGTTAAAAAAAAAAATTTTATTATTTGAATCTAATAGTTATTGTTAAATATATAATTGCTTAGCTTTTTTTTAAAAAAATATTAAATACAGCAAAATAACTTAAAAGATTCTCAACATAAAATTTTTTTTAAAACCTGACTGACTTGGTCATTGTCAGGACACCGAATGGCAACAAATTTATTAAATCTTAATTAATGGGACCTTCCTAATATGCAAGGTCACTACATTTGTAATGATCTACATACATGTTTACTATTCTAATGTTTCTACTGGATTAACTAGTAATGTTCAACATTTTTGACAAAATTTTACTGGAGGTATTCTAATTTCAATTGGAATCTCACCATTAGTGTTTTTTTAGCAACCGGAATCTCACTGGTAGGACTCAAAATAGCAATCTTGCGATTGTGGACCTGGGAGTGCAACCACTATGCTATTGATCTACAAGTCCTCAACTTAAATTTTGAATTATATTAATAATAAAATCCTAAATATTTATATAAAAAACTCTTACTTAATATGCCTACTTGGCGTCCCAGGAAATATCACCTAAGAAGAAAAAATACCACTTATTTTAAAACCAAATCACTTGTAAACAATAAATAATGATATAATTAAATTAATACTGTATAAATAAATTTAAAGCAATCAACTATAGTGCAAAAAGCCTATACCATATGTGTCTGAAATTAAGCTACCTTTTTTGGCCAAAAAATTACACGAAATATCGTAAAGAAGCTTATTTTCGAAATATTGAGCTTTTTGAAAAAATTGAAAAACGTACTAATAAAAAGTTGTCCAAATGTTACCAAATTTTTATATAGGTGCATTTTGATGCGCTGAACAACTTTACTTAATCGAACTTTTTAAATTTACTTAGTAGAAAAAAATGGTTTATATATAGCAACTTCTAACGAATTTTTTAAGATTTTTTAAAAAAATCAGAGGGTAGCTTATTTTAGGTAGTAGCTTATTTTCAGACATATACAGTACTAGACAATAAAATAGTATAACTTTAAAATGCATCAACATTTTGTAGAAACAATATTTTTAAAAGATATTTGGCAATTTTGTAGAGCTTATTATAATTAACAAAGTTACTGGTCAGATTTTTAAAATGTTGCCTTTATAAAAAGTTATAGCACTTTAAAGTTAGTAAAAATTGAAACACATAGTAATTATATATAAACAATAGTAATCTTTAAAATGCATCAACTTTTTATAGAGAAGGTTTTTTAAAAAATTATTTGGAAATTTATAGAACTAATATTGCTCTACAAAGTTACTAGTTAGTTTTTTTAAAAAACCTCTTGTGCAAAAAATTATAGTGATTTAAAAATTGAAACATGTTGAGTATAACTTCTTGCACCATACAATAAATAAAAAGCATGGAAACTCAAACCTTTCTCCAACACCTTGTAAGAATTTTAATTGAAATTTCATCAATATCATAACCTTTGGATATTGTCTAACAACTATGATTTAAATTTTATTAATCTTGAGAGCAGACCCACTAGAGATCTAGCTCTAATGTATTTCTTTCTTTCTTTTTTTTTGTTAGAAATTCTTACATAGCTTAAATGACAACTAATTAGGAAAAACACTCTATAGCTAATCTTCATGCCATTCTCTTGTTTTCTAGCTCATCTATCCTTAATGCACCAAGATTTTAGACTGACGTGCTAAAATTGAAAAACAAATTAAATACTGAAAAACACCTAGATATTTATTTCATAAGTACTTACCTTCAACCAAATATTTTTAGAAAACTGTTCTTAACTTAGTCAGTATAGGGATAATTTAATTTCGAAGTGATTTCAAAGCGCAATAAAGTAAAAAAAAAAATAGACTTTTTTTTTTAGTTGCCTTGTTCTATATACGATCTGAATTTATTTCGAGCATTTTATATAAATCTGAGGTTGCTAACAGATCTTATTACATTCCAGAGCATTTGCTTAATATAATAAGCAAAATAAAAACTTTTCCTATTTACTCCGAATTATCTTGCGTCCAAATTACTTTGATATTATATAAAACATATGGAGTGTTCCCAACTTAAAGGGCCCGTTTTTACATATACTGTATTTTATTTTGAGATATGTATTTGAGTTTAATTATTTGTTTTGATTTTCAGACTGATCCGGGATTAATCAAATTTCACGATTTTGATTGGTTAAAGACAGTAGGTGACTATCGGGTAATCTCGTGATGTGTTGGCTCTACGCAGCCTCATGTAATTTTTCTTTTTACAATATCTTGATTTTTTATTATGCAAATCGACTTTCATTTATAATTAAAAAAAGTCAATCAAGTCAAAATTCATATGAATTTAACGAAAACCATTTTTCAAAAAATTGTAAAAATGGGCCCTTTTAGTTGGGAACAATCCATATTATAACGTTCTTTTTTTATCTTATCCTTGCTGGTTCGTATTTGTGGCACCGGATCCGTTATTGTGACGGCAAATCGTTCCTTTAATAGACTTTAGAATAACGAGATGATCTACAAAAATCAGCCAATCACAATAAAGCCTCTATGCTATTATAAATCTCAGTAACTCGAATACCCAATCCGGTATGTTCCATACACGAATAATAGCAATATGTAACACTAGCACAGCACATTAACATGTGAAATCATAGATTTTTAACGCCAAATCAAATGCAAGATTTGCGAACTTGCCAATCATAGATGGCAGGAAACTATACACTCCATGATGCAAGCATTCTACGTTCCTGGTATGGCATTTATAGAGGTACATTTAGCACTAAGTCCCAAACTTGCGACAAGCTATAACGAGCATATAAGGAGAGTGTAACACTTATAGGAGGAGCACTTATGGAGGTTTACTGCAAAATAAACTTACACAACTCGATCATTATATCTACCTGCAATTACACATAAGTTACTTATTTTACTGTTTGCTTATCAATAAATACAACATATGCCGTATTTATACATGGGTGTTAAATTATTTTGCCTTTGGTGTAAATTTAAATGGCTAAATTATTTTTAAACAATCTAAGCGTAAATAATTTAGGATGCTGAAAATAATTTAGGCAGCAAAAATTTTCTTAGCGTGTCGAATATATTTTAGGATATCTAAATCTTTTCGCTATTCCAAAATATTTTCGAATGACGAAAATTAAATATAATATTTAAACTAATGTTTAAACTCTCAAAACCGATACTGTCAGAGCCGATCTGATAAAAAATTAATCTGTCCTTTCCTACTATATAATTCTAATTGTTATAATGGTTTCATATTTGATAACCTCCAATACCTATGCAAAAACATGATTATCATGCATATTGGTTTTGAGAGGTTCAACAATATATAGCAGAAGTAGACTTGGTGGATTAATTTTTATCAGATTTGAAAGGTTATTGGCTCTGACTGGATCGGTTTTGAGAAGTTCAAGATTGTCAATAACAATTTTACAGACGAAGATAATTTCAGCAAACAAAAATAATTTGGAATTTCATCAGGCGAAAATAATTTCGTCAGATAAAAATAGCTTTTGCTGGAAAAAATGATTTTAGAAGTTCGCAACATGGCATTTTGAAACAACATGGAGAAAATATTAAAATTAATTCGCCATGCCGTCTGCCATAAATCATCCTTATTTAGACACCCATGTATAATAGTGACATTTTTCAGGTTATGCTAGGGAAATCATGGTTTTATTGCAGAGACGATCATTATTGCAATGATTAAACTCAAATTTTGTGGTGATAAAATTTAATTTCTGCGTAACATTCTACAAAATCCTAAGGTGAGTATGGGTATTATGGCGCACTTATGATATCTCACAATCTACTAATCAGAATTGTACGATTTTGGCACCAACCGACCCGTCCCCATGAGACGAATTGATTGATACCAGTTCGTACTATTCTGATTAGTGAGTCACGACATATAAGATTTAAGTCCAATAGATGCATAGAAGTATTGTGACACACAATGATACCGTGTGAACCATCGATCAGAATAATGTAGGTTTGGTTACATTCGATTCGTCTCAATGAGATGAACTGAATGGTATCACAACATCTCAAGACATCATTATTAACCAAAACAAGCTGCATAAAGCAATTTTCAAAATTAACATAAAATAGGTAATAACACAGTCCGTTTTCAAGATTTTACCACCAAAATGACCTCATTTGAGAGGCGATTTAAATGGCCAAAGTAACTAAATTCCAATTACGAGAACACATTGTTAAGATTTATTTTTTTTAATGAAAATAGATTAGTTTGACTAATTGAATTTTACAACAACGTAACGATCTTGTGATCCCGTGATTGGATTTTGATGATATTGAGCTTATTGGAATCGTCTCTTCAAGGCAGTCATTTTGGTGGTAAAGTCATTGAAAAAGGACTGGTCTATCAAAAGTTATTACCTATTTTCTGTTAATTTTAAATACCGTATTTTCGCGAAAAAACGCCCACCTGCGCGTTATTTTGAGCATATGCGCGTTAATTTGAGTACGTGCATGGGCATTATATCGAGACATAAATATTTTTTAATTAACCTGTTTTTCCAAGTAAAAACCATGTAAGTAGCCGTGCCAAGAGAAATACAATACTTATATCACAGATACTATATATGTAGTAAGTGGAAACAGAATTCAAGTGGATTCGGAATTTATATATAAAAACCACCATTTGGGTTGGTTTTATCATATGTACATCCTAACACTAGCTCTAATTTAACTTGGAAATCCAAACCACTTAAATTGCATTGTCACCTACGGCATATATATGAGGTGCACGCTATTTTAGGGGGCGCAATTTTTTAAATAACGCCCATGCCCATTATTTCGCGAAAATACGGTAACTGCTTTATGCGGCTTATTTTGGTTAAATAATGATTTCTTGGGAGAATTACAAAAATTGTATTATTCGATTCGTCTCATCGAGACGAATCGAATGGTACAAAAATCGGTTAATTTTGATCAGAAATATGTGTGTGCAGGTATCTGCGCCATAATTTATTTATTTATTTTTTTTATCTTAATTTTACAGCTGATTTGAAAATTAGTGGGACACTTGATGAATTTTGTGATCATCCAAATTTCGATAATTATTTTTCGGTAATAACAGCATCTTTGTATCGATAAAGTTTAGTTTTTGTTGGTTTAGGGTTAGGGTGAGCATTTAGGTCAGTGTCAGGGTTTGGTCTATATAGTAAAATCGCACAAGGAAAACTTTTTATTAGAGCGCGGATGGTGGTTTCCTATGCAGATTTTGAGTTATAAGCGATTTTTTTGGTGGTTTGTTTTGAATTTTCTGATCGTGTTACGTTACACGAGATCCTGAAATCTGATTGGTTCGGTGATACATAAGCCATCGTCACTTATGTGACAAATAACAGCTCTTTCGATAATATGGGGTGTCTTCAATTAAAAGGGCCCATTTTTACATATATTTTATTTTGAGATATTTGATTTTCGGACTGATCCGGGATCAATCAAATTTCACGATATTGATTGGTTAAAGACGGCAGGTGACTATCGGGTAAACTCGTGACGTGTTGGCTCTACGCAGCCTCATGTCATTTTTCTTTTTACATTATCTTGATTTTTTATTATGTAAATAGACTTCCATTTATAATTAAAAAAAGTCAATCTTGTCAAAATTTATATGAATCTAACAAAAACTCATTTTTCAAAAAAATGTAAAAATGGGCCCTTTTAATTGAAGACACCCCATATAATTTCCCGATATATTATCGCGGTATGTTTTTACCGACCGAAAATTATATTATCGAAAATATAGAAAAATAATTACCGAAATTTGTTGTCGATCATCACAAAATTCATCATCTTGTAATCTGATGATCAGGATTGGATGGCATCCAATTTGTCTTGATGAGACGAATCGAGTGGTACAATTCTGATTGATAATTCATGCGTTATTGGTTAAAATACTTAGCTACGCCATAATATACATACTTACCTTATATTAAAAATTACATTTCTGCGCCAAATTTATTTTAATTATGTTTTGTTTTCTATTTGTCAGAAATCGCGATAATCTGCAAAAATAAGTGAATTCTGTAAATTCTGCGTATTCTGTATTCTGTAGAAAATTTCTATCCTTGTTCGATTGGTTTGTGCAAATAGATTGAAATTCTTTTTAAATCAAAGTTACGTTGATGCACACACATTTTATACAGTTCATTTGTAGAAGTTTACTTTGTAAAATTTTTTCGCAAAGTCAAGTATATTTAACAACGAAATAATCATATACGTAATGTATGCAGAAGTTCACCTTCTAAGCAAAATGGTTTCAAGCTGTGGATCCTTTTGAATTATTTTATATAATAACTGTTGGCGTTTCATGAAGATAGAGACGGTGAAATATTCTTAAAAAAGTCATCTAAAAATTATATGTTAATTACTAAATTAAAAAATGCTACAGTAGTTTAAAAATATATTGTATGGACGTATAAAAAACCAATGTGGTAATTAATAAGATTCCACATGTTGATATTTTTAGATAAAGGTGGCGCACGTATTTCATGATGCATGATGAGCCAAATTCCATAAAGTCCGAGTTTTCCAAGCCATTGCACCGGATCAAATGACCAAATCTATCGTCATCGTTTATGATTCAATTCCACAAATACGAAAAAGAAATAACGGATATGGATTAACAGAATAAGTTATATAGTTAAAAAAAATGTTTACTATTATTAGTATTCCTCTAGGAAAGAACAAAATTGATATCGCAACTACTGCGTTATTAAAGATATTTTTAAAATTACAAGACGGAATTGACGATCAACTAATGCATTTAGCTCCAAAATGGCTTTGTATATGAAGATTTTCTTTCAACATAAATTGCTCATTTGGGCTATTCCAAACTTGTATTAAACAGGAATTTAGGAATTTAGACGGAGATTCTTCTGGCCTACGTGACGATGACATTTTTATGAACTAAAATTAATTTAGAGTTCGTTCAATTATTATGCATGAAATTAATTTTGATTTTTATGCATTACGTCAGTTGAGTTCATGCTACATTAAAAATTTTACGGAATAGCTTCTCATGAAAAATTTATTAAACGGCCGAACAAAGAAAAAAGCGAATGAAAGGAATTATTTAGAAAAGAACAAACATATGCATTAACAAATTGGTAAAGAAGGCTTCAATTATGCAACATACAGTATCTTTTAACAAGATGTTAGGACTGTGAAAACTTTATCGAATAGGATTTTTTGATTCTATATTATTATTAATTATTAAGAATTACAAGTAATTTTTTTTAACTTTTGAGATGTTTGGTTCACGTAGACTCAATTCCGGAACCAATGCAGTAATTAATTATTTTGTAGCCGTAATTTAGAAATATTCAAATTATTCAGCTATTAGCATTCACTATATAAGCACCTCATTTTTGAAGCCAAAAAAAAACGGAGTGGTTATATAAAAATGATCTCAAAAAATAATAAAGGATTTGCGATAGTTCAAGAGAATCCTTCGCCATCCCCAAGTTCACTTCAAATGGAACTTGTGGCCTTATTGACCTTAGCAAAAGAATTATTTAAAAAACTCCCATATAGGTTTACGTTATCACTAGAGGAGATTCTTGCTCCTCGTGAACAAAAGAAAAATATAAAAAAAAAACCACGACCACAGAATGAATTCATTTTATTCCGAAAGGAATACATTGCATATGCAAAAGAGCAGGATCCGATTCGAACAAGATCAATTAGTATAGATGAAATTTCAAAGGAGGCAAGTCAACGCTGGAAATCACTACCGTTTCAAGTTAAACAACTGTTTACCATTTTAGCGGAAATCGCTGATAAAAGGCATAAATTAATGTATCCAGATTATGTTTATAAACCCCAGAAAAAAGAAGGTAAACAAACGTCTCTCGAAGAACAAAATTCATCTGAAGAACAAACAGCTTTTGATGAACAAACGTCTTTTGATGAACAAACGTCTTTTGATGAACAAACGTCTTTTGATGAACAAACATCTTTTTATGAACAAACGTCTTTTGATGAACAAACATCTTTTGATGAACAAACGTTTTTCGAAGAACTAATGTTTTCTGAAGAACAAACAGCCTTTGATGAACAAACGTCTTTTGTTGAACAAATAAGTTTTGATGAACGAACATCTTTTGAAGAACAACCGTTTTCTGAAGAACAAATTTCTTTTGAAGAACAAACAATCTTCGATAAACAAACGTCTTTTGACGAAAGTATCTCTTCAAATCACGTTAATGAAATATTAGAATTTGAAGAATATATTAATTTTAACCTATGTACTTAATTTCAAATGGCAAAAAAAGATGAGTTTATTTCAAATGGTAAAAATGGTAAAAAATTAGTTTAATCGAATATTGAAAATTATATTAACATAAATTTATAGTAATCAATGTTTTATTTGCATTTCAAATTTAGTTTTATTCGAACATAAAAAAAACTTCGATTGGTTTTTTTTTTTTAATTACCAAATTTTAAATTTCGTTTCGAAAAAAATTCCGTTCGACTTGATTTTATTAGCATGTGTCGTTTATCTTTGGTGGCAGTCTTTTATTGTAGAACTTTTTTATTCTTCGTTTTTTTTTTTTGTTTGAAAAGCCGTTCGTTTTCTAAAATGTTTCATTTATCGTTGATGATAAACTTTTAATGATAGCGCTATTTTTTTACATTTTCGCTTATTTTTCGTTTTCTTCCTTTATTCGTTCGTTTATTTATCTTTCAGTGTTATTAATAACAAATAACATCAATATTTCGAATAATAATGATTTTATTGCGTTAACGATGCTTTAAAAAGTTTAGTAGAATTTCGGATAAGATAATAATAAGTTAATCGATAATTCTTGTAGAGCTTATTACAATGAACAATGTTACTGGTCAGATTTTCAAAATTTTTGCTTCTATGATAAGTGAAAAGCTTCAAATTTTAACCTTTTCCAATTGGTTAAACTTTTTATACTGATTTTTTTTTAAACTGATAAGTGATTTTATGGAGCTATATGCACTACCGTATTGTGCGTAATAACGCGCAGGGGTGTAATTTCGAATTTCGGCCTAAATTAAGCTTAATTTGGGCCATTACTCGAAATAACGCCCGGCCCGCTATTACGAGCTATATACTATAGTCAGTTTTTAACCCGTTTGGATTTGAAAAATTGTAAAGTCGCATAATATAGATATGGGCGCGGTACCATAATAAGAAATTATAATGGCTTCTTTTATAATTCCTTTACTGTCAAATTGGCTGATGACCGTTATATGTAATTACATTAGCGTATCTATCACAGCTTTCAGACGTTCTAAACCTAGGCAGAATAGTAGGGTACAAGCTAATAAAAATTGATTGCTGTCTTGGATCTATATGCGATACGTACTTAAATGACTTTATTTAGTAATGGTATCTAATTTAGTTTATATTCATTTTATTGTTATTATTAATGAAAATAGTAATGTAAATAATCTATCCAATTTTGTGATACAGTATTCAAATCATTTGAGAGATCGCCTATTATTCCGGTGATATTTTAATTATACTGTTATTTGTCACATAAGTGACAACGACTTATGTATCACGCAAACCAATCAGATTTCAGGATCATATGTAATGTAACACGATCAGAAAATTCAAAACAAACGTTCGTTTTATCAAAAATCGCTTATTACTCAAAATATGCATAGGAAACCACCTTTCGTGCTTTAACAAAAATTTTCTGAGCGATTTTATTATATATTCCCAAACACTGACCTAACCTAGGTGCTCACCCTTACCCTAAACTAACAAAACCAAAAACTTTATCGATACGGATATGATCTACAGGTGACATATAACTCAAGTAACAAATAACTTAATTCTTTAATTATACCCTAATTTGGTCTCAAACTCTAATAATTGCATATGATGTACTACACAAAAACTTGTCAATCCAATCCTGCAGTCGATGTTATCTCAAAATCTATTTTTTCTCGGATAATTTTTTTCTCAGTCATTTCCTTTAAATGCAATACTCATTTGTTCATGCTTTAAACTTTATATAAGAATACGCAATATCTCGGAGATTGCAATCCGAGATTTCATTATCTGATAATATCTGTGTAACTTGCTATTACTGCTCTCGAAATGGTTGAGCGTACAAAATAACGTATCGCGTCTATGGGGAAGCTTGTCCGTGTTGAGATTAATGATGCCTTTCGTCATGACGAATGACGAACATAAATTTTATATGACAAATGTAGAAAATTTTAAAAAAAGTGATTTATCCTTCAGATGTCATTGAAAACTAGTTAATGGGCATCATATCTCTTTTTTTTGACATATTTATCCGACATTATCCGATGATTTACATTACTCACCCGGAGATATCCGATCGGTCAGAGACCGACGAAATTTTATAAGAAATAACAGAAATTTTGATAAAAATTTAAGATCCGGAATATCCAGATGTGCTATAGAGTAGCTTGCTATTGGTCAAATTAATGTTCATCAATCGTCAGTAGTTACGTCATATCGTCAAGTTTCGTCAGACGAAACCATTGACGAAACGATTTCGTCAGTGCCAATAGGCATCATTAGTTGAGATCGGCATTTAATATATTTAATTACCCAAAATAATTGTGAAAATTTTTCTCGATCTATAGAAGATTTGTTATGTAATTTTGGTGGTTTATCTTCTATAGGTTTTTCAATTTTTTCTTAAATATAATACTGTACAAATACAGTCAAACCTCTCCACAGTCACACTATTGGGATACAAAAAAGTGCATTTAACTAATTTCTCCCTACAGTTCCGATTCTAGCCAATCAACATCAGTCACGAGGACAAGATCTGGTATAACATGAAAATTAACTAAACAGCGAAAACATTGAAAATACTAAAAAAAACCTTCAAAATTTTGGTATAAATTTGTCTACTAAATCTAACACTGCTTTTAACCAAAATAGAGGTCGTCTAAAGCCATGTACCCACGTGACATTTTCGTGTAAATCAACCAAACGGAGTCGCAAAATTTTGTTTACACGGATCAGCCCGAAGAAGTCAAAAAACAAAAAAACCGCAAGAACATAAAAACGGCATTCTAAACCTATCTTGGGCCATTAATAAAAAATGTCGGGAAGGTAATTTTACCTATATTGGTCCTAACCCTAACCCCGGCCCTAATGCTAAACAGACTCTGATACGAATTTTAACTAAAATTTCAAAAAATCACGTGGGTACATGGCTTTAGCCATCCCACAAATATTACATTTTAGAAAGGATGGTGACACGTAAATAAATCTCAAAAATTTCAACCAATAAAATGTGGGGAGAATTAGTTAATGCCAAAAAAGCATGTTAATAGAGAATGTACCTATTATAGATCTCAAATTTATTATATTTAACAAATAGTTGGTTGTACATCAGAGTTGGCATCGAAACCCTTTATGCCAAATCTGAAAGTTTCAGGTTTCGGATAATAGCTTCCGAAACCTTATCTGAAACTCGAAACCTCACCCAAAACCCGAAACCTCATCCGAAACCCGAAACTTACCTGAAAAACCAAAAACTACCCAAACTTCCATATACATTGATTGCATTGATGTGTTATATATATCTTTAAATTATACATAAATGCACTGATGTATGCTATATGTATGTTATATATCTCCTTCGCTATTTGGGATAGAGTGCATCCAACAATTATTTGTATGTGTGTAGTTCCTTTCGTTATTATGATTCACAAGTACAATATGAAAGGCATAATTCCAAAATGATATTCTGGCAACCAAGGGTTGCTTTTGCAAGCATCAGTTTTTTTTACTTAGGCCAGACCAAATTGATTCTTTGTTTAACATAACATAAAATAACTGTAAGAGGGGCTGGGCATTGGAAAAACCCAAAATAATAATACTACAATTTTATTGGTTGATTTTACATATATTAGTTATATAAAATTTAAAAAATTGAGAGGTGACAAATACTAATAATTACTATTAATGTGTATTGGACTTATATAAATTTTAAAAAATAGGGAGGAGGGGGTTATGTTAAACAAAGAATTAAATTTGTTTGGCCTTACTATAAAAATTGGTTGCAATAATAAGTAATAATAAGTAATAATGCATCCATATCTACTAATGATCGAACTGATAAGTTACCACAATATTAAATAAAATTGTTCGCATCAACAGGCATCAAAATTTTGTTCATTGGCAATTTTTTTCTATTGTTCTAGAATTTTAAATCAGTTGTAATGATAGTATGATATCAAAAATAAAATTGACCAGCTTTAAAAAAAGACCAAACAAAACAAGGTAGAGAAAAAAAACCAACCCATAATTAAAATTATCTATATAATTTATAAATTATTCAAAAATAATTTTACATTTTGCATCTTATTTCATTAAAAATGAGTAAACTTTATAATAAATTTTAAAAGTTCCATATTATATTATTAAGTTTCGGATTATAGTTTTGGGTTTCAGATTATAGTTTCAGTATTTAGAGTTTCAGCTTTTGTGAATAAATCTAAAACTAGTCACAGATTAGAACCCTTCCGAAACTAGTTTTGGGTAGGTTTCATTTTGACGTCATCTCTGATATACATATAAAGAAAATACTCTTATATCGAAGATGGCTATAGAAAGATTTGTCTATAATTGTTATTGGGTAACCTCTACATAGAACTGGGCTACTTATGGGTAGGACTACAAAGGGCTGGCCTAGAGTATATTGAAATCTGAGCAGAGTCAAATGAAAAGTAATTTTTTTATTAAGTTAAGGATACATGTCGATTAATTGAAAGTTGTAAAGCTTGCTGAGACGCTTCTAATGGTGGTTAGATCATCCAAATCGGCCCAGTGAATGGCGATATATTATTAAAAAATGACTGGCTAACTATATAAAATCTTTATGTAAACAATATTGAGATTTTATATAGTCAGCCAATCGTTTTTTAATAATAACTTGCCATCCATTGTGCCGATATGGATGATCTAACCATTAGATGCATCTCGACGAGCTCTACAACTTTCAATTAATTGACATGTATCGTTAACTTAATAAAAAATCACTTTTATTTGACTTCACTCATATTTTGCCATATAGTTATTATCATAGAAATTTTGCCCCAATTTCTAATATAGAAATTCTGCTGATCTTATCTGGAGTAACAATTAAGTAACTTGTTCATGCAATCAAAATTCATATACTTTGAAAAATTTTTATCAAATTGGAGAACTTTTTATTATTTGACATGTAATTTTTATGTTCAACAAAAACATTAGAATTTTTTTAAAAAATATATTCAATGAACATAAAAATTAAAAGTCAAATAATAAAAATTTCTTTAATTTGGGTAAAAGCTTCTGAGTATATGCAATTTGCATTCCAAACAAGTATAATTAAGTGGATATTATCAATTTGCAGAGTAAAATTTGAACTTTGCTCTATGTGCAACTACTTGCAATTACTAAAAAACAATTTGATTATAATTGTTATAATGTATCTGTACTATTGTTTCAAATAATCTGAATCAATAAAAACTATTTGCTTATAATCTGACCTGGGTTTGACCCAACCTAGGTTTGATTTGACTTGGGTCTGGCCCAACCCAAATTTGATTTGACCTGGGTTTGACCCAACCCAAATTTGATTTTATTTGACCTGGTTTTGACCCAACAAGTTTGGTTAAACCCAATCCAACCCAAGTTGGATCAGACCTGAGTTTGGTTGGGTCAGACCTAACCTAGTTAAGAACACTACTATAGACATAACATATTAATAATTAGATATATAAGGCATGTTTTTTATTAGCAAACTCAAAAGTATATATATTATATTTGTATTGTTTATCTATTTTTAAATTCAAAATCTATATCAGATATTTTGTATTTTTTTGTTATTAAATTAATATTAAATATAGTAAAACCTCTCTATAATTACTATCTTTACAGTATAACTATATTGAAAATATTTCTATATTAGTTATATTTCTTTATAATTATAGCTTTTAATTTTTTAATAGAAGTATATAATTAATATTTACAAGTTTTTATAAATCAAATTATAATATAAAAAAATAAAGGCTAGAATATTAATTTTAAAATATGAAGTTTGCTATTTATCACCACTAGTGTTTATTACTAGTATATATTGTATTTTTAAATTTTGTTTATGATCACCTTTGAGGCTCTAGAAAAAATTTTTTTGTAAAATTTTGGTATAAACTATACCTGCCCTATCCCAGTTACTAACTCTAATATTATCAAATGTTAATTTTTATTTAGCAAAAAACTTTTTAATTTACATATTACACTTTATTGTTAATCACTAGTAATAATTATATAGTAATTTTGAATTCTAAATTATATTAATAAAGTATTATATTAAGGTTTAAATTAGACTATACAAATTTAATTACTTGGTTTTCATAATATATAACTTTTTTATTAACCTGGTTAGCTAGCTTTTTTTAAATTTCATATTAAATATTTTATAAAATTATAAGCATTTTTTTAAAAAATTTCATCTAGTTATTAAAACATATAAAAAATTTTTTTGCAAGTTTCCAAATTTTGATCTGGCCAGGTTATAAAAACCAATTGATTAATTTTGTATAGCCTTATTTATAATATCTATTAAATCTTTATTTTTATATAATAAATCATAAGCAGTTACAAAGAATTTAAATATAAAGCTCTATATACTTTAAACTATCTAGTTTAGCAAAACATATTTTGTTTACTAAAATAATTGGATAAAGTAAAATATTAAAAAAAATTTTTTTATGAAGACCTTTATTCTAACAAGCTATTATGACTTCCAAAGATCCAATTTACACGATATAGTTGAATGGCATCATGAGGCTTAGCCAACCCGATCTATCACTATATGCACTTATACCAGCTATACCTGTTACTGGTGGTCCCAGATTCTCTTAACGTCCTAAGACTCCCATATAGGTGCACCCAGAGCTCTGTTGGGCTTTGACATGTACATGCCTCCATGCTTCCACCTCTTGTTGGTCAGTCAGTTTCGTCTGCCCTTGCAGGGTTTATTGCGATTCCTAGTACTCATATCCGACACCTCCAACTTTATACCGATCCCTCCCAAACACCAAGCCAGTTGGCCCAAAAGAATTGGTCTGTCTAGCTTTATGTGCTGATGGACTCCCTTTCCTTGGTACCTACTTCTGAAACATAGGTCCTTTCCCTCCGGTACGACTCCGACAGCCAGGTTGGTGTCCTATCTTGCCATAGGGTATGTTCCGTTCAGTTCTCCGGTCTCTAGTTGAGAGGGCTTCTATAGTACCGTAGGAGGATCTTTCTTACCTCCCTACTCAGGGCTTGCCAAATGGGTTTCAATTGTTCTGGTCCCTTGGATTTGTTTGTGTAACTTACACAACTGTGCCAATGCTCCCATTCAAGATGGTTTACCAAGGTTATGGGTAATATACCTGACCGATTGATAAACAAATGTTACTATAACACAGGCCTATTTTCTAATTCGTTTCTAGTGGGATTTGATCTCTAGACCTGCTGCTTGGGGGTGACAACCAGACAGCTTCTCTATGTTACCACACCATCTTGATTTTTTATTATACAAATCAACTTTCATTTATAATTAAAAAAGTTAATTATATCAAAATTTATATGATTAACAAAAACTCATTTTCAGAAAATTGTAAAAATGTGCATTTAACTTACAAAACTCTATATAAACTATAAATAGATAATTTTAAAAAAAAATTTTAAAAATTTTATTATAATTTTTCTATATTATTATTTGGTTTTATTTATTTTTTTTTTTTTTAAGGTGAGGCCTTGCTTATATCTTTTATTGGGTAATTTATATAAGTAATTACATATATAAAAACTTAAATTGTACAAAGACAAATACATATAAATTACATGCAAGAATAGAAGCTCAGACTAATTTATCTGCAACCTAAACCTACTAGAGTGGTCAAGACCCACCTAGATTTGGATAGTTAAAATACTATTTGTAGATGTACTGTATATGATCTACATTATGGACCAAATGCTAACTTTTCGAAGGGCTTGGCCTATCAGTGGGCAGTTGTTAGAGTCAGAGTGTAATTGGTCGGAGAGGCCGCAAAGGCAGCTGAATGTGTAGGTTTTGTGCTGGTGTGACTTTTTGTGAGATGGATGTTGTTGTTGTATTTGGGTGCGTTTGTATTTAGAAGGTATTTTGTTTATTCGTTTCCATTGGCGAGGGAGGTACAGTATGGCTTCCATATTTGTTCATATATCTCTTCTGATAGTTTTAGGAGGATTTTGATGATGACTTGGAATGCTTGTTTGTAAGATAGATCAAAGGGCTGTATTTCTTCGATTGGGGTCTTGGAATAAGACCTTTGAGCGTGGAGTTTAGCGAGTACGAGTATAAAAAGGATGAGTTAGAGTTGAATGCTGGATGAGTAAGAATCAGTTGTACTAGTTTGTCTAGTTGGGTGGGTGGGAGTTCTAAGCTCTTAGTAACCTCATGTATAACTGAGTGAATGATTTCGTGAAGAAGAGAGGAGTTTTGGCAGCTAAGCCAATATAGGGGTGAGTCTGAGAGGTTGCAATGGAAACAGTTGGGTGACATGAATTTTTCTGGATATATTGTGTGGAAGTGTGAGTATGTTGGGAGGTTGTTAAGAAGGAGTTTGATTTTGAATGATTTCTGATGGTTAAGTTTAGGGTTAGTAAAATGGTTGAAGCTTTTTTGGTTGTTGTTAAAGTATAACTAGATGGCATTCCAGTCTATATAGTGAGAGAAGTATGTCTATTCTGTGCAGCGTTTTTGTAATGACCACATAGCAATTATGTGTGCTTTGCAGATATTTCTAATAAAACACCCTGTTGGGCTTTCAATAGAGTGTCCTTCCCACTGCAGGAAGAGGTATAGGTTGTATAAGTTTGCATGGTTGAAGAGTAGCTTGTGTTGAAGTGTATGGTTTCTAGCTAAGCGATCTGCTAGATTGTTATAGCTATCGTCTGTGTGCGCTTGGACTTTGTGGAAGCTGAGCTGGATATTGAATGCCTGTATAGCATTAAGAAGAGTGTGCCAGGCTGGCCAAGAGTTAAACTTGAAGTATTTGGAGGAATGTCTGGAGGTAGTTAGGAGCTTATTGTATTTGGAGATTACGGACTGGGAGTCTGTAAAGATATTAACTGTAGAGTTGCGTGGTACAGTAGATATGGCTGAAAGGATAGCCAAGAGCTCAGCTTTATACAATAAAGGCCAGCTGTGAGCTTGTGCTACAAACTGGTGAGTGATTTGATCATTGTGGATTTGTGCCCAGCCGATGCCCATAGAGCATTGGTTGGTGTTATTATTTGGTTTTAGTATTTAAGACAATACTATAGTTTATATAAAAAAAATAGTAACTATTATTATTGCAACTTTAATAATTAGACTACTTCAATTTAAATTTATGTTTAACATAACCCTTTACTATTGAGCAAATAATAAGAAAGTTAAACAATATATATAGATAACATCTAGATTTAGATTTTAATTTTATTTATAATGTATTGAAATACTGGTTAGAAAAGTGTAGTAAATTATGTAATTTTTTAGAGAAGAAAAGTGTCACCACTTTATTATGTCCTATATATATAGTAAAATAGCCAATAATATTGAAGTATTTATTATAATAAAAATTCACAAAAAGTTGCTACATAGTAAAGTCTAAATTTTACTATATCAATTGATAATTATCAATTAAATAAACTTGTTTAGAATATCAAAATATATTTATTCTAAAATTTTATTAAAATTGAAGAAGTTTTTATTATTTAACTTTTAAATTTTATATTCATCAAATATATTTTTTTAAAAAATTTTAATTTTTTCATTGAATGAAAAAATTAAAAAGTCAAATAATAAAAAATTCTCTAATACTAATAAAAATTTTATAGTAGGTGTATTTTGATCTTCTGAACAAGTTTACTTAAGTAACTTTAATTGATTCACATAGTAGGATTTGAACTTTATTATATAGTGACTGTAATTGATCATGGAGTTAAAGAAGTTTTTGAGTTTTTTTAATATTATAAAAAATAAAATTTGATTGGTCAATAGTCTTATCACAGGGATCAGATCTATGTAAACCCTAATTAGATGACTTACTGTACTTCCTTTAGCTAAGTTAGAATTCATTATTTTACTAAAATTATTTTTTTTTGAAAGTATCAAAAACTTGCAAAATAATAATATGATACCGTATATGTCCGAAATTAAGCTACCTTTTTTGGCCAAAAAATTACACGAAAAATTGTAAAGTAGCTAATTTTTGAAATATTAAAATTTTTGAAAAATTAAAAACGTACTAATAAAAAGTTGTCCAAATATCGCCAAATTTTTACTGTAAGTGTATTTTGATGCGCTGAACAACTTTACATAATCGAACTTTTAAAGTTTACTTAGTAGAAAAAAAGTTTTATATGTAGCAACTGCTAACGAATTTTTTAAGATTTTTAAAAAAAATCAGGGGGTAGCTTATTTTAGGTAGTAGCTTATTTTCAGACAGATATGTAATTATAACAATAAAAGCATACCAATACAATCAACTCCCTCTAAGTGCAAATTCTCTCTAAATGCAATTAAATAAACTGGCCAATATTGGAACTTATAAAATAAGTACAAGTTCTTTATTCTGTAAGTGCAAATTTTTTTTAACCAGCATATATAAAAGTATTTTCTTTAATTGCAAGATATTTTATTAACCAATTAAATTAATTTATTTAATTTAAAGATTTTTTTCTAAATGCAAGTAATATTTTTAACTTATAAACTTGCATTTAGAGAAAACTAATTATATATTAACACAATTTTTTCTTATTACAAATTCTCTTTAATTGCAAAATATTTTGTTGACCTGTTAACTTGTACTAGAAAGAGTCAACTATATATACTTATCAAAATATATTTATCAAGTTATTAATAAACAAAAAAAAATTTAGTTATAATAAAGTGCATAATGTAATAAAATAGAGATGTTATAAAATCTGAAAAACTGATTTCCAAAAAAGACATAGTACTGACAAAGTTAGATTTGTATATACTATATGTATCTGAAAATTAGCTACTTTTTGGCAAAAAGCTATACAAAAAATTAATGGCTTATTTTCAGATAAAAAAGGTTTTTTGCAATTGTAAGTAGTTGCTATATAGTAAAGTCCAAATTTTACTATATAAATTAATTATAAGTGTTTAAATAAATATGTTTAGAATATCAAAATATATATTTTCAAAATTTTTATACAAAACAGAAAACTTTTTATTATTTAGCATTTAATTTTTATATTTATCAAATATTTTTTTAACAAATTTTAATTTTTTTATCAAAGATTAAAATTAAAAGTTAAATAATAAAATGTTTATCACTCTTGCTAAAAATTAAATAATATGCGTATTTGATCTCTTAAATAAGTTATGTAAGTAATGATAATCTATTTACATAGTAGAATTTGGAATTACTATTTAGTGACTAATGTCAATTATAGAGTAGCTTATTTTTAAGTTAAAGACATTTTTAAGTTTTTGACCAAATGAGGGTGGCTATTTTAGGTAGTAGCCTATTTTTGAATATATATAGTAGTAAAACTCTGAAATATATATAGATAAATTAAAAACAACAGTCTAAACCCATCTTGGTGCATTAATAAAAAATGTCAGGAGAACAATTTTACTATAAAACATACTCTACCCTAACTCTTACTTTAACTTTAATTAAAAACCAAATTATGTAACTAGACACAGCTTTGGACGACCCCCAAAATAGAAAAATCTGCAAAAAAAACCTCAAAAATAAGCAAAAAAATTATTGTAAATAAAAAAGATCTGCATAAAAATACCAAAAATAAGCAAACTAATATCTGATCTATCTATGTATATTTTTGTTCTATAGTAGTATATTGAAAAGTATAAATATGCTTTGCAGTATAATTAGAAAATTCTGGATGGTCTAAAAGAGGTAAAAATAAATTTAGAACATTCTCAAGCTTCTAAATATTTTTCAAATTTTTAGATTTTTTATAGTCTTTTTATAGTCATAGAATTGCTATATTTTGTATTTTGGTATTGTTTAATGCTCTTTCTCCTTTTACAAAATATATTTTTTATATTAAATACAAAATCAACTTGAAAGTGGCCTTAACTTGTAAAAATTATTGAGAAACTTCTTTTTTAAAGATATTAAACTTGAACAAAGATTACTTAGCACTTAAGGCTTGTATTAGAAGTAAAAATTTTTTATAGATAGTAATATATAAAATTTAAAAAAATCTAAAGAAAATTTTATTGTAAAAGCTTTAAAACAAAAAAAAGAAAATTATAGGTATCTTTTATAGGATATATATATCTTCTACAACCAAATTCATTAAGTTTATTTAAAGTTTGTATTAGAGTTAGAGATTAGTAGTATATAGTAAATTGCTCAAGAAAATTTTCTGTTAGAGCATAAAAAGTAGTTTCTTATTCAAATATTTGAGAAATAAATGATTTTTAAAAAAATAAACATTTGTTTTGAATTTTTCTACTTGTGTCATATTATACCAAGAGTAATTAACTATTGGCTAATTTGATACCAATAATATATAAAATGATTTTTAATGGCCAATTTTACAAGAGATATATCTCCTGTAAAAGATGCCTAATAATACTCTTTTTAGATATACAAATAATACCTAATTTAATTATTATAGATATATTTTATAGAGGCTAATATATACTTTTTACTAATACAAATATCTTTTATAATATATATATTTTTAAAATAGTCTGCTTGAGCTATAAAATTTTATTGAATATAATAGTATAATGAAAATACAACTAGCCACGCATGCACTTTTGGAGCCTAATTTAAGTAGTCTGCCTGAAGGTTCTATACTAGCTGCCATATCTACAACCCAACTATAGAAATTGCTTATTTAAACTCTCTGATCAATATTTCTCAACTATTACTACTATCTACCTATTACAGGTTAGTAGCTTTATCAATAATCTGAGGCCTTAGGCCCAATTTATTCTTGCAAAATTGTCTACTGGCCCACAAAGTTATGTTCTATATACCAGTTTTTAGTAACTGGTACTAAGACATTATACTAATACTTGTAGTTAGAATTATCTTGAATCACTAAATTATCTATATTGCCTTATAAGGTTTATTCCAATCCTGGCACTGACCTTTTTCTTCTAGTAGCACCATCAAAGATCATTACAACCTCCTTATTTTGAACTTGCCAAACAGGTTTCTGTTTCTGGTTATCTGGATTTGATAGTATAATAATATACTACTGCATCTAAAAGCTTTCATTCAAAATGGTAAAACCAAGGTTATAGGTTTTTTGCCCAACTAATATGAGTTATAGTTACCATAATATAAATCTATTTTTTATTATAGTTACTAGTAGGGTTTGGGGTGACAACTTGACAACTTCTCTAAATTGGCATACCTTTTTTTTAATAATATACGTTTATTATACAATATACTTAAAATATAAATTAAGATATCAAATATCAAATATCTAATTATTTTTAATTGTAATTTATATAGCCATCTCTTCCTATAGTCACCAAGTTGGTCGCACTCTATTATGGTGATTGTTTAGAGGCATGACTATAAAAAATACTTGTTATAGTCACATGCCTATATGCCAATAAGTATTTAATATAATGTGCAGTTGTAATATACTAAATACTATTAAAAAATTTAAAATGTTTAACAGTAATAACTTTTGATTTAGTGCCCAATTTAGATAAAATGACTATCAGAGTGCTCGTCTTAATAAGACAATTCAAATAAGTCTACAATCATCCAAGACTAATCACTGAACCCACGATTGCTAAGGATTTTTTACTAGATATTTAAATTTAATTAATTCTTAAATAAATGAAGTGGTACAAATTCTTAATGATCTTAGGAACTTGTAATTAGATTTTAATAATTTTGGCCTCATTAGAATTGTCTTATTAAGATGAACATTTTGGTAGTTGTTTTATTCAAATCAGGTTATTGAGTTATAAATTATTTGCTATTAAACCTTTAAGAAACTTTAATAAATAATTTTAAATATACAAAATATGAATATTGGCCAATCAGTTTTATAATCTGTATTTAATTAGAAATTGGTAACTATAGTAAGAGTTTATTATTAATAAAATTGTTAAAAAAACAAATTTTTATAGTAATAGTGATTATAAGTAATTTGTGACTAAAATGAGGTTTTTTACTATATTTTAAGTATATTGCACAAAATTGGTGCTTAAATAGAGGTGTGACTATATAGGGTGTGACTATAGGAAAGACTAACTGTATTAGTTTAGAGAAAATATTATAGTAATTTTATTTTTTATTTTTTAAAAAAGTTAATATATTATATAGAAAATTATAAATAAAAACTATTTTTATAGTGACTCTATATATAGTAGCTAATTATATTTAGAATTAGTAAATTTTTTTATTAAAAAAGTTAGAAAGTTAGTATTTAATTTTAATTAAACAATAAAAAGCAATATATTATATAGTTATATGCTCAAATTTGATTGGCTATTAATATAGAATAGTAAAGTATATATTATTAACTTATTCTAATTTATTATATATAAAATTTTATTTTTATTACATAAAATGTATAATTATAAGAAATAATCTATTTGTAACAACCTATTACATAATACCCATAAGATCATTAGGATTAGTGTTAAAATTAAAAGAGAGTTAAAGTTAGAATTAGGGTTAAAGTTAAGATTAATACAAAATTGCAAGAGGATCATTTTTTGTTAAAAGCACAACAGGGTTACCCTAGTAAATTTTGAGTTATAAATATAGTTGTTACAAATAAGGTGCATAACAGGTTGTTACAATTAGATTAATTCTAATTATAAAATACAAGACTAACTAACTTTAGTAATTACAAGTATATATATATTGTAAATACAATTTTATATTTACAATATTTGGTATTTAAAATATATTCATAAATAGATATTAATTAAATTAACTTATAAAAACCTTTATATAGAAAATTATATATTAAAAAATCTTTTCCCATATATCACTTGTATACAAGTTGTTCTAAACTTGCTATTCTCAAAAACTTCAATATCTTGAAATTTATTAAGTCAACCCTGTAATATCTCCTCGAAAATTGCTCTTTGTATAAAATACATTATATATTAAGGTTAAGGCTCCCAGCATTTAAACTCACCAAGAAAAATCACTTTATGACTTTTAGGCTAAAAAGTTAAATTTAAACTTTTTCTACAAAACCAACTTTATCAAATGGCTAATTTGAGTAATTTATAAGTAGAGCTTATTTTTTTTAAACTTTAAGGCAAAATAACTTTTGACTGCTGGTCCATTTTAAACGATTTTACTACCAAACAGTTCGTCTCTTTGAGATGAACAGTTTGGTAGTAAAATCATTTAAAATGGACAGTAGTCAAAAGTTATTTTGCCTTAAAGTTTAATTCGTGATCCGCCTAAGAACCAGTAAAAGAACATAGTAAATTGTGGGGGAAATTGACTATTGTTTTTTTTGCCTTTTTTGGAATCTGGAGTTTCCCAAAGGACAAACCGATTTTCTACTAAGTAAACATCTCTTTTAAATTAAATAAAAATTGTAGAGGAGAAAATTCTGGTCATAATGGCAATTAAATCATTTAAATCGGTCCAATGGATTACGAGATATGAGCATTTTTGTCTTTGCGAATATATGGTGTAAACAAAAAGTAAACATATAATCGTGAAGACAAAATTGCTCATATCTCGCAACCCATTGTGCCGATTTTAATTATTTAACTGCCATTATTACCGAAATTTCCTTCTCTACAACTTTTACTTAATGTAAAAGAGATGTTTACTTAGTATAAAATCGTTTTCCTTTGGGAAACTCCAGATTCCAAAAAAGGCAAAAAATACATAGTAAACATATCTTCACTGTTTACTATGTTTTTTTCACTGGTTCTTAGGCGGATCACGAATTAATAAAAAAAATAAGCTCTATTTATAAATTACTCAAATTAGCCCATACGTAATTCTTTAGGATTGTCTAAAAAAAAACTTTAGAACTATCATTCCAATTATAATGAACTACAAATTAAAGCTCTAAAATCAAATCCAATATAAATATAAATGATAAATTTTTTTAAATATTAGATATGGGTAAGTTACTGCTAAATTCCACAATAACTACTTGCGCCTGATCATTTATAAAAACTTTTTAAATTATTAATCTATAATTTTAAATTCACTATATATCTTATATAAACATAAGCAGAGGCCAAACAAAAGATTACATGCCCAATTTGTAATATTAAAAAACATAATATCCATTAATACCCAGCTCATGTTATTTAAGAACATACAGCTCAGAATATTCAAGAATATCCATTTTTTTGTAAGTACAGTATAAAAATTCTATTCTAATTAAATTTATGATTAATTACTGTATTTATTTTTTTTAATCGCATACATTTTTTAAAATCATGTTCGTAATATTGATTTAATTGTGTCCGTATTATTTTACGCACACAAACTTTAACCCTAATTCTAGCCTGACCCTAACGACAATTACCAGAATTACTTTGTCGGGAAATGAGCTTCGCTGAAATAAACTATCGGTAAAATGAACTTGTCGGTAAATAATAGTCAGGTGAAATGTGGAGTCTATGAAGTGATTGTCGGTGAAATGATTGGCTCATTTATGTTGATTATTAACCAATCAAATAAAATGAATTTATAAAGAAACAAAATTTATGAATAATGAAATTTCACTTCTAAGTAAAGATACTGAGTTACTTATTATTTTGGATTATTTTTGCACAGTAATATAGATATTCTTTCAAAGCGAGGAATGTGATTTTTTTGTTAGTGAAATATTACGTCCTCAAAAAGTATTTTAAACTGCATAAATAAGTTACCCGGGCAATTGATTTGCATCAGCCAATCAGATCACGGCCCTTCTATAAGCCAGAACCTCTTTTGAATTCAAAAAAAGAATTGCAGCGACCAATTCAATGTACTCCGGATGTGTATGTTTCTTACGCTGACAATCAAAAAATGCGCAATAATTATTGTTGATTAAATATTATAGTGTATAAATTAATATTTTAAAACGCTGTAATAAATTTTTTTAATTAAATTGGATTTATACAGATTAAAAAAAACGAGTCAATTAATACTGAAACATAAAAATGCAGCTTGATTGGATCTTTGACCAAATTTTAGCCCTAAATTTTTAATACTGTAATTATCCATAATAAAATCTAAATTCTGCAAATTTTGCGGTGTTCTGCATTTTGTAGAAAATCTTGTCCCTATTCGATAAGATTGTGCAAATATATTGATATTCTTTTTTAATCAAGTTAGTTAATGCAGACGCTTTATACGATTTATTTTAGAGAAGTTTGCTTTGTTAATTTTTTTCAATAAGTCAAATATATTTAACAACGAAATAATCATATATGTAATGTAAGCAGAAATTCACCTAAGCAAAGTGGTTTCAGGCTGTAGATCCTTTTGAATTATTTTGTATAATAACAGTCGGCATTTCATGAAGATAGAGACGGTGAATATTACCTTCTTAAAAAAGTTCTCTAAACTGTATAAATACAATTGGGTAAATGATTGACTAATCAGAAAAAAGCTACCCTATAATCACAACACCATGTGATTCGGAGTCCGGAAGCAATTACATTTTGATTACTAAATTTTTTACCTGCAAAAAGAATGCTAGATATAAAACACGTTGTATACAGTATTTGTATAAGAAACTAATGTGGCAATTAATAAGATTCCACATACGATATTTTTTAGATAAAGTGCTGTACGTATATTATTTTCTACAGCGACAAAATTCCAAAAAGTCTGATTTCCGAGCACTGCACCGGGTCAAAGGGTAAAATATATCTTAATCGTTATGATTCAGTTCTACAAATTCGGAGAAGAGTTAAAGGATATGGATTCCTTTATTATTATTAATATTCCTCTAGACAAGAACAAATGATATCACAACTACTACGTTATTAAGGATATTTTTAATTACAAGCCTTTCCAAAAGCACGGAATTGGTAACAATGATTGATGATCAACGAAAATTTCCTTTCAAACACCAGTAAATCATTTGGGATTATTCCAAATTTGTTAAGCAGGAACCTTAGTCGGAGAAGTCTCCTGGCTTATCCGATTACGAAGACAATTTTATGAACTAAAATTAATTTAGAATTGACTCAATTAAAGTACATGAAATTCATTCTTGATTTTCGTGTTACATTAAAAAGTTTATGGGATAGCTTCGTATGAAAAATTTATGAGAACGGCCGAACAAAGAAAACAACGAAAGAAAAGAATAATTTAGAAGATATAAAAGAGAGAAACAAATATATGCATTATCAACAAATAGGTAAAAAGGCTTCAATTATTTAATCTTTTAACAAGATATTAGGGTATGTTCAAATTAAAGAATTGATTGTTAAAGTGCATAATGAAACTTTGATAATAGAATGGGATTTTTAGATCCTATATTATTATTAATTATTTAGCAATGCAAGTAATTTTCTTTTAATCTTTGAGATTATTGATCCACGTAGACTAAATTCCGGCACTAATACAACAATTAATTATTTTGTTGTCGAATTATAGAAATTTTAGAAATTTTAGCTATTAGCATTTTCACTATATAAGCACCTCATTTTTCGATCAAGAAAAAAACGGAGTCGCCTGTAAGATGAACTCGCTAGTTCATGAGAATCCTTTGCCATCCACAAGCTCTCTTCAAAAGGAACATGAGGATCTATTAAATTTAGTACCCGAATTATTAACAAAGCTCCCAATTAAACTTACGTTGTCAATCGAAGAAATTCTTGCGGCACGCAAACAAAAGAGCAATACGCAAAAAAATCCAAGTCCACAGAATAGATTCATATTATTCCGCAAAGAATTCACTGCTCACGCGAAAGAGCAGAATTCTGTTCGAATAAGATCAACCAATACACATGAAATTTCAAAAAAGGCAAGCCAATGCTGGAAAAGATTGCCACCTCAAGTTATACAATTTTTTACCATTTTAGCGAAAATTGCCGATATTAGACATAAACTGGCGTATCCTGATTATGTTTATAAACCTCAAAAAAAGAGGTTTGAATTTGATGAATATATCGATTTTAGTCTATGCTCTTAATTTCAAATGATAAATGAATTAAATCGAATTGGCAATTATATTAACGTAAATTTATGGCAGTCAATCGTTTTGATCGCATTTTGAATTTAGTTTTGTTCGGACATAGAAATCTTCTTTTGTTTATTTTTTAATTAGCGAATTTACCGTTGGTTTTGTTTATCGATGATGGCAAATTTTTGTTTATAGCTATATTTTTTATATATTTTTTTATATTTTCGTTGTTTTATTATGTTACGCTTACGATTTGGAAATTTTTATTCGTGGAAATATTTTTTTTATTTGTCCGTTTCTTCCCCTATTCGTTCGTCACTTATGAAAATAAAATCGGTGTTATTATTAACAATATTTAGAATAATAATGGTTCATTTTTCTTGCGTTAATAATGTTGTAAAAGGTTCAATAAAATTTCAGATAAAATAATCATTATCTGACCTAATACAGTAATTTCAAGTATAATACTAAGCAATTTTTTATAGCTGACCGATAATTCTTGCTACAATGAACAATGTTACTACTAGTCAGATTTTCAACCCTTTTTGCTTTACAAAATTACTAGTAGTTTTTAAACGGTTTGATCTGTAAAAATTGCAAGGTCACGTGATCAAGATTTAGGCGTCGGTACCATAATAATGACTTGTTTTATAATTCCTTTAATACAGTATTTACTGTCAATTGGCTGATAAACATAATATCATCGACATAACTATCACAGCTTTCAGACGTTCCCAAACCTAGGCAGAATTGTGGGGTAGCCAATAGACATTTCTATGTGGTCTCGGGTTTATATGCAATACGTACGTAAATAATGATTTTATTTAGTAATAACATCTAATTTTGTTTATATTCATTTTATTGTTATTTTAATGAAGATTATAATGTTAATAATAATGTATCTAATTCTGTGATATTCATATAACGAATTTGATAATTCGGAAATTCGGAAATTAGATTATCATTTTGTGATATTTAATTGTGCCCTAATTTAGGGTCGTGTGAGAGAGAGCCAATAAATTGTAAATTCATATGACCGAACACGGCATATGACGTTTACAAATACTAATAATAAAAATGCATGCATAGGAATTTTTAAGTGATGTAACACACTGCATGATGTACCAAACAAAAACAAAGTTAAGTTCCTTGTGATTCCTGCAGTCGATGTTATCTCAAAAATCTATTTTTTCTCGGACCATTATTTTCTATCACTTCCTTTATATACAATATTATTATTAAATACACATTTGTTCATGCCTTAGTTCATGCCTTAAACTTTATATCAGGATACGTAATATCCGGAGATTGTAACCCGAGATTTTTTAGACCTATTACAATATCTAATAATATCTCTGTAACTTCGCTTTTACTGTTCTCGAAATGGTTGAGCGTACAAAAATTCCGGTCTATGGAGAAGCTACGTAGTCTGTGTTGAGATCGGCGATTATTACCCATTTTTATCGAATTATAGTAGATTGATTATGCGTTGATGTGGTTTATCTTCTATATAGTTTTTTCAATTTTTCTTAAAATATAAACCAATAATTATTATTGGATTAAAGTCATTCACACGAAATTTTCCAGAGGTTTATATCAATGCTATAGATTATCATGTTTATAATTAAATATAATTACCAGGTTTTTATAAGCAAACTCAAGTTATGCATGTTTTATTTATCTACTTTTTATAGTTTAAAATCCGTATTTTGCGTTGAAAAATTAAGGTATTCTTTAAAAGTTAAATCTGCTAAATTCTGAAACTAATCACATATTAATAGTTATGATATAATTTAATAAAGCACACATATGTAGTACTTACAAATCTCTAAATAAAATTATTACACGTAAAAAAAAAAAAAAAATCTAAATGTTATTTCTTTCGCAACACGCTTATCTGTCTAATGTAATCTTTTTATCATCGACATATTGTAAATCCATCTAATACCCTTAAGGGTTGTAAACTTGTTATCTTTTATGCCCCTATAGAACTTAATATTGCAATTCTTCGTGATAGCTTAAGCTTTATTACACGATCATAAAAATTTAATAGATATCAGGAATAATTTAAGCCTTAATATACTGTAACACTTTATTAATGTAATTTTTCATTTAAATTTTTGACATGATGCTATGCTAAGCTTTATAAATAAAACATGGTATGAAAAATGGGATAACAAATAAACATCCAAAGTAGACAGGCGTCAAGTTGATGCGGTCCAGGTAGTCAATCAATTTACTTTTAATGCGGATAAATTTAGAGCTTTAATAGTTTAGAGATTAATATAATAAAATAGCTGCATGAAAATACAACATATTCTAGTACCATATAATTTTACAATATTGCAATTTTTTTATTATTAAAAATAACTGTACAATGCAAATGAGCGAAAACAGGAATGGCGAAATATGTTACATGTATAAGATTTAAAAAAAATCGATTTTTTAAATAAACTTTGAGGTATAGGTGTCATACGTTTCATGTTAATTTAAATTTTTATATACAAATTTAACCATACTAGTATCGACTTTTGATCGGATAGAGAAGTAAAGCTTTAAGTATATAATTACATAATTTTAAGGAATAATTTGCTGCATCAGTTTCGTATATCAATTTCTTTCGACCAATAAAATCGCAAAATTCAATGGTCATGCGTATAAACGCCACGATTTAATTGGCAGAATAAAATTGACCACGTGTATTACATGAAACTGATCTACGATGCTTCTAGTTAATTTGGGAACATCATAGACAATAGTGCCAATTTAGCTCCAACCGATTACGAGTAGAGGTGTAAAAATAATTTAGATATTCCAATCTCGGAGAACTTAAGATTTAAAAATTTACAGTAACTATAATTGTCAAAATGATCAGTTAAAAGATATTTAAGAAGTTAAATGTAAGTTTTAATTTAACTTTATTTTATCTTATTTCTATCTTGCGTATTAATTTAAAGGTTAAATTGTTAAGTATGTGCCATAGTTATCATTTAGGTTAAGTAATAGTGATAAATATGAGTAGTAATTTATTACTAGTATAAATTAAATAACAACTCTGTAATAACTGAAAAATGTAGTAAAATTATTTTTTAGAATTTATAATTAGGAGTTTCGCTTATAATCAATAATAATAGCCATATTTTGATCAACATTATTTATACTAAATTTCATATCACTATAAAAACCAATATTTAGCCATTACCAAAACATTTCTTGCCATTTTTTTAACCAATTTTTTAGGGTCCCTGGTTCAAAGGTAACTGGAGTCACGTGAGTAATTTAAAAGAATTAACAAAACTCGTCACACAGAATTCGAGTAATAATAAGCCAATACGAAGTTGCAAGGTTTATTAAGGCTACAAGTCGAATTCAAAAGTTAAGTTTATCAGTTTATTATTATATTTTATTTTAGAATGAGATGTGGAACTTGTTCCAACTTTATTAAAATTAAAAGGCCTTATATACATTTTATTTTTCTAGAGCGTTTACGCTCTTTTTAGAGCGTATACACTTAAATTCGAGCGTGTACGTTCTTTTCGAGCGTATATGCTCTAATTTGAACGTATACGTACATGGCGTGGTTGTTTACAAGTTTGTGTAATCGCGTATATGCGATATTTTGAGCGTATACGCTCTTGCATGAGTTAAGCCACCAAGCCCTATTACGTTATTTGTGTACATGATTTAAAAAATATTTACAATATAAAACTAAAAATAAAAAAATTAATTCGTCACACTAGAGATATAGTTAATGACTATTAATCAGGAAATGGCCGTAACCATGAAGGAATTGTTCTAGATATAATCATTACTTGATGCTCATAAAATCTAAAAGTTAAATGTGGGGTTCTTCATAAGTTGCAGCAATTAATATCGAAAAACATTGAGAATATAGAATTTAACTATTTTTAACTACTGTGATCATCGTTTGGGAGAGCAATAGTGTATGTCGGGTCCAATTTAGCTCCGATAATTTACTTAGGTTTAAATTAGTAGCGATAGTCACAGGTTTATGATGTCACGCAATAAATTAATCAGAATCAGAGTTGTCATTTAATTTGATTAATCTATTAATTAGGATAGTTGCGCAATAAGCGATGCCGTGCAGGACCAGTACGATCACGTATGCTAGGTAAGGGAAAACTTGTCACCGGCTTTCAATTATATTTTTTACTGGTCTTAATCTATTTGATTTACCTGACTGATACAAATGTAATTGTAAAGTCCGATAATTGTTAAGTGAATAGAATTTAAATGATTATATTAATCATACATGTATATACACTATTAAAGGAAACAAATTAAACTTCATGCTGTTTATATTCTCCCCTATATGAAAATTGGTCCAAATTGGCATCAGATAGGCATGGGTCTTTGTGACAAAGGTCAAGAACCGGATTTGTACGGGTATGTCCGAATTGGTACGGATTCCGTGGACCATGTGGGACTGTATGCTCATGCCAATTGGATCGTAAATGACTCAGGTTATGCAGCAGTTGCTAGTCGATACTTGGCACAGTTAATGAATATGAGTCCACGTTCCATCGCAATAATGACATGGATTAACTATTAAAACAATAAATTTACATAATTAATGTAAGGTGATCAAGCTAACTGTATATAAAGTACAATTTTGTAAGAAATTTTTTTGTTAAGACATACAGAAGTTTCATTAGTGAAATTATGAGATATTGCTCTTTTTTTTAAAAAAAAAAATCATTTACTGATTTTTCGCTCTCAATGAAATGAGCCAACACATATCACAAATCAACACCTGTGTAATGTATACATATGTGTCAAATGAAACATTATTTCATATATCATAATATATGTTCACCCTTTGCAGCAATGTTCATTGTGACAGGCAAAATTCGAGTGGTGTAGCAAAGGCTGAAATTCAGCTGTGTTGAATTGTTGCTTTTTTTTTTTATTAGTTGAAATTTTTAGTGATAGATCAGCAGTAACAAATTAAAATCAAAACTATAGAAAGCGACTTAAAAGTTTTAAGAATCGAAAAAGTTTTAAGAATTTTATACTTGAGTTTACAAATTTCCTTCTATTCAGCAACCACAGTAAGCAGTTAAAATTGTGTCAATTTGTATTAAGGACATCATTAGTTGCTTTAAAAAATTTTATTACCTTAGTCATTATTTAGTAACTTGCAGCATGTTATTATGGAAAAACCATTGTAGTTTATATCAATAATGGTAAAAGGTGAATTATTTTGTATTAAAGGTATTATAATTTCTATTGTAAATTTCTATAAAAAATTTTGTTACAAACTTACCAACAGATATACGTTTTAGGGCTAAGTTTGTATCAAAATTATTGTAGCTTCTATAATAATTACTATAAAAATTTTCATACAAAACTTGCTCATTATTCTATTGATCATAATATAGGTCCTGCCAATAGTAATCAATATTTAAAAAAAAACAATACCTTCACTTTCATAGCTCATATCTCATTAATATTAAGCTATTTTGATAATTTAATATTCATCAGAAAGCCTATGATAAAGCTTTCTTATGAATATTAAATTATCAAGATAGCTTCAATATAAGCTGTGAAAGTAAAGATATTAATTTTTTTAAAATATTGACTACCTTATTTCTATTGATGGTAGCCCATATATGGGTGGAATTGAATTAGTTTGTGTTGAAATTATTATAGTTTCTATCACAAGTTACTGTTATAAACCTTACTATTCTGGTGAGACACAATATATAACTCACTAATGCATATTATTAATGTTATTCATATCTCAGTTAATTTAAAGATACAAATATGCGCATAATGAATGGAAGTCTACTTGTTAAATTTCAAAGATACAAAGTGTGTACAATGATTAAAAGATGTTTTTTTTAAAAATAAAAAAATAAACATATATAGTTGATAACTGATTATTAACTCATAGTAATAGATCAATTACAAATATGATGAACTTATTATGATATTAAATTTTCTCATAGTCTGGCTATGGTTTTTAGATCATAAGTGTCAAAGTGCAATTGAATTTATTTTTTATTATTATTACAATGATATAATATCAATAATGATTTTCTACAATACTGCTCAGCTTAATATAGTCTAGCTCAAAAAACTGAGTATTAAATAACAAGAGACTATATACAATATGATAACAATTGTAATATTTAAAGTTACTTTTTTTTATGTATTGTTTTTACTTAAATAAGTTAGTAAAATTAGCAATTAGAACAAAAGAGCAGATTCGTAAATTTGAGTTTTACGAACTTAAGTATACCATTTTACTGTGTTAATAATTAAGATCAAAAAATTAATCCAGTAAATTAAAATTATATAGTGAATATTTCCTGCTATATTGAACTACACTATTGTATCTTATACAATTAATAATCAGTTGCATCAGATTTGTATCATATAATGTGACTACATACAGGTATGCAAAAATCTTAAATCCTTTCAAAAATGAATAAATAAAAATCATTACTGCTACCAAAAAGGATTTTGCAAAAAATCAGCATAGCAAACATCAAAAAAAGTTGGAGCAAACTATCCCTCCACATTTCATATTATATATTCCATATAATCATATTGTATATGTTCTTACCATCTTGAACTATACCATTAATTAATAGTCATTTTTGTATTATATATAACTAATAATTAGTGATGTCATCTTTATTATATGCAAAAATCTTAATTCCTTCTAAAAACAAATAAATAAAATTTATTACTCCTACCAAAAAAAGGATTTTGTGAAAATTAGCATATAGTATTGGTATTAAACCATATATGAATTAAAATTATATAGCTTCTCACGATCTTGAACTATACCATAAACAGAAAAAAAAAGACAACTATAATGCCTTCTAAAACAAAAAAAAATATAGATTACAAAAAGTTAAATGGAACCATCCCTCTATATTTTATATGATCATACTAGTATAAGACTTATATGATATAACTAATTAAACATAGAGAGTATTTATTATAAAAACAATAATAATATTTAAAAAGATTTTACTAAATAACTGCAAAATAATAAAATAGCTGCGAAGTATGCATTGCTGCTTAGAACTAGTATAATTATATGTACCAGGTAATGGAAAACTTGTCACTAGCTTTTAATCATATATGTATTTTCTCAAATACAATAACTAAAGAGAACAAGTTAACCTTCATACTGATTATGATTAATTATACATTCTTTTGAATTACAAATGTCAAAGTGAGCAGAATTAAACTTCATACTCACCCTAATAATTTACATTCTCTTGAAATACAATTGTTAAAGTGAGCTATACACACCTTCCTTGCACTGTTTTTGTAGCAACAGTGTCTAATCATCAAATAAAAGTTATTATAGAACCCATTTGCACCTACCAATAATTAAAGCAATAATATATTACTCTAGAAAAAGGACAACCTTTTAGTAATTTAATTTTAACAATTATATGTATTTACAACATTAACTAGAAAATTGTTACAAAACTTACTCATTGTTCTAAAATATGAAATAGGTAAAGTTAAGATGGTTTTATTGGAATAAAATGTTGTGACTTCTATTGTAAACTGTTTTAAAAATTCTGTTACAAATCTTGCATGCTATTCTAGTAACAATAAGGGGCATCCAGAAATAATGCTATACAAGAGGGGAGGGGGTCTGACAAAATATAACATTTTTTCTTTTAAGTAGGGGGTCAAAAAAATATAACACAATTTTTTTAGAAAAAATCGTCTAAAACTGATCCAGTGGTCAAGATTTAATGCTTTTGGTACCATTCGATTCATATCAGTGAGAGGAGTAGAATGGTACCAATTTCATTTCATTTAGATTACTGGATCAAAAGTTATTGGCCAAATACTATTGGTTATAATGTTTTCTTATAAAAAGACTATAAAATCAATAGTTTTTTTGTAAATAACTATTGATCCAGTGATCCAAATAAAAAAGATTTTGGTATCATTGGATTTGTCTCACTGAGACGAATCGAATGGTACCTAAAACATCCAAATCGGATCACTGTGTCACAATATAGTCAAGTTTTTGTAAAATTTTATATATAAATATACGGATTTTAAAAAATTTTTATATAGTAGAGGGGGGTCAAATGCTACTATGAGAGGGTACATAATGTTATTTATAGATGCCCCTAAAAGGTAAGTTAATTGTATTGGAATTATCAAGATTCTATATGGGCTAAAAAATTTTGTTACTTACTTGCATACATTATATAATTAAGATTGTTAATTTTGCATCAAATAGTAAAATTGAAATTGTAAAATTCTGTTATAAAATCCCTTGCTATTTAGTGACCACAGTATGCAGTTAAGATTTAGCCAGTTTTTATTACGAATATTATTAGTTACTATAAAAATTTTATTACAAACCTTAGTCATTATTAGAACCCCAAATATACATAGATAGATCAGATATTAGTTTGCTTATTTTTGGTATTTTTTATATAAATCTTTTCTATTTATAGTAATTTTTTAATTATTTTTAAGATTTTTCTGCAGATTTGCTATTTTTAGTAATTTTATTATTAATCTGACCTATCTATATATATTTTAGTGTCTTCGTTATTCTAGTAATATGCAGTGTTATTGTAGAATAAACTATTGTAAAAGGTGAATTAGTTTGTATTTAAGTTATTTTAATTTCTATTATAAATTTCTATAAAAAAATCTGTTCAACCTTATCTAACAGATTATATCGTTTAAGGTTGAGCTTGTATCAAAATTATTGTAGCTTCTATATGTATCAAAGATTACTATTAAAATTCTTTTACAAAACTTGCTTGTTATTTTATTAATCACAATATGTAGTTAGGATTAAGTTGGTTCACATTGAATTTATTATAGTTTCTATAATTAGTTACTGTTATAAACCTCACTATTCTGGTAATACACAGTATATAATATACTAATGCAGGTTACTATAGAGTTACTATGATGTTATCCATATCAGATATCTTAGTTAATTTCAAAGATACAGTATGCACATATTGAACAGAAGTCTATTTGTTAAATTTTAAAGATACAAAGTGCATATAATAATCAAAAGTAAAATTTTTAAAAAATAAATATAAATAATAACAACTAATTATTAATTTATAGTTATAGATTAGTTACGACTTATTATGAATCCAATAGTCCATTTTTCCTAGCAGACCCCAGCAAGCCAACCACGTCTGGTGCCCCGTACCTCATTGGATCATAGGCAGCTTGAAGGAACTACATACTCCGCCAGATCGCTATATAGGTCAACCGTTTGTTGTCAACTCCAGGAGCCACTTCCATTTTCAGTCGATATAGCATAAGGTACCTGGCTTCATGCCTTCCTAATTTGGCCAATGTTCTTGTTTTTATTCTTGTTTGTTTATTCCTTTTTTTATAGTGGATAATCCTTATGTTTATGACGTTTCTTGTTGGATTTTTTCTTTTCTAGATGCTGCATAACTCTGTGGTTATGTCATGCAACTCAATTGTTGCTGTATATCATATCCAGAAATAGGGATGTTCGACGCCTCATTATAGATTTTTTTAATATTCATGGTCCTAACACAGTTTTTGTCATCCACTAGACTCGAACTGGCGACCTTGCAAATACAACTCCAGTGTGCTAAACACTGCGCTATTCGACTCAGGGTCAACATGCAAATAATTTTAATTACAAATATATAATATCATCATATCTGATTATCTTATTTTAAATTTTCTTATAGCCTGACTATAGTTTTTGGATATATCAAATTATAAATGTCAAAGTACAATTAAATTATTTTATTATTACAAGAATTATGATAATATTAATAATATGGTTATCACTTTGTAATTTTTTGTACTAGTGCTTAGCTCAGCAGAGCTCAGTACAGCTTGGCTCAAAATACTAAACATTAAACAATAAAAAACTATATACAGTATTATAACAGTTGTAATACTTAAGATTGCTGTTTTATGTGCAATTTTTTATTTAAATAAGTTAGTAAGATTAGCTAATTGCTGCAATTAGAGCAAATAAGAGCTAATTTGAAAAATTTTTGAATTATTTAAACTTAAAAACTATTTTACTGTATTAATAACTATATTAAAAATCAAAAAATTTATATAGTAAATTAAAATTACATAGTAATATATATTCCTGCTATCTTGAACTATACTATTAATTATAACATTAGCTAGAGTTCCTCAAAGTTAATCAAATCGAATATTAGACATATTTGAATTTATTGAATTAATTGTAATTTTTAAAAAATTTTAAAATTTTGGTCACTTTTATAAATTTTTAATTTATACAAAATTTTACTAAGGAGGCTTCCAGAAATCAGCTGATTTTTTTTACTATGAATCAACCGCACCCCTACCCCAACCACCCCCACTTGATACCCAAATCAGCCAATCAGATTTTGCAATTATTAAAAGGTTAAATATTATTTAATAGTAAATAACTTTTGATCTACTGTGCCAATTTAGATGATTTAACTACCAAAATAATCAGCTCAATAAGTGGATTCTAACAAAACCAAAATCATAAAAATGCAATCACAGGATCCTAAGATCGGAATAGATTTGTGTTACTATAAAAGTTTTATAATTTATTAAAAAATTATAAACCATTTATAGTAATACAAATTTATTCCAATCTCTGGACCCTGTGATTGGATTTTTATAATTTTGGTCTTTTTAGAATCCTCTCATTGAGTTAATCATTTTGGTAGTTAAATCATCGAGATTGGCCCAGTAGATCAAAAATTATTAACAATTGAAAATTAATTTTCAATTGTTAATAAATTTTGATCTACTGGGCCAATTTTGATGATTTAACTACCAAAATGATCAGCTCAATGAGAGGATTCTAGAACTCAAAATCATTAAAATCTAATCACTGGATCCTAAGATCAGAATAGATTTGTGTTACTATAGGAGTTTTATAATTTATTTTATTTTATTTTTTTTTTATTATTAAAATGCCATAGTTAAAACTTTATTTAAGTAAAAAGAATAATAAAATTTACATTTAAAGATTTCAAAACTATATTTGTGTTACTATAAACAGGCACCCAATGTGACATTATACCCCTATTATCTATATATGCTATGATTAATTATTTCAAATTAATTGACTAGCTAGAATAGCTTAGAGGAGACCTCTGGCATATATGATGACATTATTGTATACAGTTTGTTAGAGAAAAACCTTATAGAAACCATTTTTCTATAAAATAAAATTGATGTTGATGTAGTTGTTTTATGGGGTGTGCTTGGAAAAAATATTTTCTTTTTTTTATTTTTGAAGTTATATTGTGAGCATGTTCCTATTGATGTTGAGAGATATTTTGAGAAGAACAAATAATATTTTGGAACCAATCCAAGAGATTGTTAAACAAATTAGTAAGGAATAATTTAGTTTGTTTAGTAGTGAGTAATTTAATATTTTCAAAAACATTAAAAGAGTAAATTCCAATGATATAGTGTAGAAGAAGGCTATTTTTTGGGCTAGGTGTATTAAGTGTGAATTGGAGAAGAATATTAAGAATTGTAACTAGGGATATAGTAGTAATTTTGAGAGAAGTAGGTGTTTCAGTAATTATTCTAATTATAGATTGTTGGATATTATTGTTATTGTTTGAACAGATAAGTATATGTAAAGTATCTTCAGTATCAGAACAGCGAGAGCATTTTGAAGTAGGATATAAATATGGGTAGCGAATATGAAGGTTTTCCATTGTTGGGAGATTGTTAGTTAAGATTTTAATTCTGAAAGAATATTTGGAATGATTGTATTCAAGTGTGTTTAGAATAGCAAAACAAAGTGTCCAATTAAGTTCAAATGTGTTTTAAATATTTTAAAAGTAGTCCAGGAGTATAGCTCTTGTATAGTATATATATTTTTAATAAAAGTATGTATTTTGAAAGGAATAAGATGATTGTTCTACATAAAATAGATTGGTAGATTTAGAAAATCATGGGTAATTTTGAGTATTGGCTTGTTAGTTTCACGTTTTACAAGTAGGTCTGCTTGATTATAAAAGGAATTAAAGTGTGATTTAACTTTGTATAAAGTAGATAAGATGTTTTTGATATATTTAATTTGATTAATAATAGATATAATATCCCAATTTTTGTTTTGTATAGTTTTAGAAGAGTGTATTTGTTTTAGATTTTTGATTGCAGTATTGTTATCTAAATGAATATTTATAT
>QKWP01001594.1:90700-122384 GCA_003550325.1 Gigaspora rosea
TTTTTTTTAGAGAACGTTGTATTTTAAAAAAAGTTAAAAATGGGTAAAAGTTCTATCTAATGTTTGAAATATAGCTTATATTACCAAACCAAAACTGCTAACCAAAAAAATTTTTACTATGATGCTTAAATATAACCTTATATAGATTATTCAGGGTCCTGGGTAATAGTTGTATAGAACCTTAATCTGAGGAGTTTATACTGTATGTTAGTTTTTGATAAAGAAGTTTGATTTGATAAAAAGTTGTTATTGTTAGAGTTATAGTGTATTTGTATAAGTGAAAAAGAATTGGAAGTTAATAAAGGAGAAAAAAATATGCTATATTAATAAAGAAGTTAATTGAGGGTAAGTTAAAATGAGGCCATGTAGTTGTAATTGTGTTATCTTGTATAGACTAAAGAATATTGGAGAACTATAAAGGTTAATGCCTTTAGTAGATTTGTTAGTACGCAAATAAATATTATTCCATGGAAGGATATATTTATTGTTTGCAGTTGTAATTTGTTCAATAAATAGTAACTGGTTGTTTTTCAAACTATTAATTGTAGAAGTTTGTGGGTTTGAAGGAAGAATATCATAGATTAGATGTATATTAGAGAAAAAATCTGGGCAATAGGAATTAAGTGAAAGATTTGATAATGTATTATTGTTTTTGGCTAATTGTGAAAGGTGAAAAATAAGTGTAAAATTTTTTGTTTTATGAGTATGTGAAATAAGTAGATTTTAAGTAAGATTGGGTGACTATATTTTAGTTAACTATGATTTAATATGGTAAGACCTATATTTTTGAGAATTGGACTAGTATTAAATATATGTTCAATATTAGAAGCACTTGTTTTTTGAATCAAATTGTTGCAAGTAGGTAAATTAAATGTTATCGAATTGGTAAGAACTATATTGGTAGTATTTTTAGCAAGAGAGAGCATTTTTTTGGTTTGAATAGAGTCTAGATAGTTTAGTTTGAAGATTTTTATGAATAATGCATATTTGTAGACGATATTAAATAGAGGGTTGGAGTATAAGGTTGAAAAGTGATGAGATTTGTATGGGTGTAAGTTTTTTGTATTTTATTTGACAAATAAAGTTTTCAATTTTGTTAATAATTGTATCAAATGTTGGTTTAGTTGAACCATTTCCATCAAAATAGATACCTAAGTATCTAATGATGTCATTGGACTTTCTGGGTAGAATGGGTTGGTTATTGAATAAAAGGAATATTGTTTGGGACTTATAGAGTTTAGATTGAATATGAAGTAAATTAGATTTTGTAGGGTTGACTTCTATATATTAATTTTATAGAGTTCAGATGTATCATTGAGAATGTTTTGCATAGTTTCTGAGTTTTCACAGAGCCATGTTGTATCATCCATATAGGATAGAGGTGGGATTGATATACTAGTACCAGTAGTATTAGTAATTATGTCAAGAGGGGATTGTGAGGTAATTTTGAGTATTTGATTTTGGTATTTTTGGTGAATAAAGGTAAGGATTGGATCATAGTAAATTTTCCAAAGTAGAGAAAATAAGTCTCTCCTTGTTCTATTCCAGATTGAATGTTAATAGGTAAAGTAAGACCATGAGCAGTGATAATCCTTGCTTGTCTTGATGTGTGTAGTTTAGTGATTAGATTGATGCCCAAACTAGGAATACCAATTCTTTTACAGGTATCTTGAAGACATGAAATATTAATTTTGTCAAATGCTTTAGACATATCTTGAAAGAGAATCCAAGCTTCTTTGTTGTGTATTTTGTAGTGTTTGATAGTATTATGAAGGATTTGTATAGGAATATGGGTGGATGAGTTTTTAGAAGCAGCAAAATTTAGATCAAATAGGAGATGGTTATTAGAAATAACTTGGTCAAGTCGTTTAGTAAATATTTTAGTAAAGGTTTTTTTGAAGGGTTCTATAATAGAAATTGGACAAACTTGATTTAAAGTAAAATCCCAAATATATTTTTTTGAAATAAGAAATATATTCGAAGACTTCCAATCTGTAGGAACTTTTTGAAGTTGAAAGCATTTGTTAAAAAATTTTTTAAAGAGTGTTTGTGCTTTGTGACTAGCATATTTAATGTGTTCATAGAAGATTACAAAGGGACCTGCTGCCTTTTGGTTTGGAAGATCATTTAAGATTTCCTGCCATTCTTAATTTGTGATATCCTGGAATAAGTTATGATAGTATTCATCAAATTCGGGATGTGGTTCATAGAGATGATAGAATTTTGAAAAGGATAGAATTGGTTAAAGTGGTTTTTCTTTAAAATATTCAGAAAGTGATTATGGATTGCATTAAGAATTTCATTATGTTCTGTAAGGAGTGAGTTTTCAATAGATAGTTTATCAATATGTATATTATTATATTTTTCAAGAATTTTTTTTTAGAAAAGTTTTGGGGTTTCTAAAAAGGATTGGTTATGATTTTCAATTTTTTGTTGAATTTCTTTATAGATAGTTTGTTGTTGTTAAATATTAAGTGCAATTTTGATTTGTTAAAATTCTTCTTTAATTTGTAATAGAGTAGGTGCTAGTAGTTAAAATATACAATCAGGTATTATAAAATATATTTTTTACAAAGTGGAAGTAAGTTGGAAGAGGAGAAATGATTTTTGAGATATTGTATTTCTTTAAATCTGTAAAAGAGAGAAGTTTGTTTTGATAAAAAAGTTTCTTTAATTTCTTTAATAGTATTAATTTTGTGAAAAGGAATATGTTTAGTAGTAGCTTTAATGAGAGTTTTTTGAAGTTTATTCCAAAAATTGTTAAGCTGGTTTTGGTCGATAAATGATCTATTTGTGAATATAGTTTTTGTAAGTTGAGTTTGGTTTGGTTTGCATAGCTTTTAAGAGCAGTTTTTTCAAAGAAATTATTTCCTTTATGTTGTTTATGTGTTTTTGGTTTGTTATTTATGATGGATAATTCTAGTATGATAGTATTGTGATCTGATTCAAATAAACTGTTTGAGAGAATATCTGTATAATCTATATTTAAAATACTCAGATTAGTCCAGATTTGATCTATTCTACTCTGAATATTTGAGCGTTGAAAAGTGAAATTTGAAGAGTTAGGGAAGAAGAAACGATAAATATCTTTGTATTGGTAACTAATAAAATATTTGATAAGTTGGGTTTCAGGAATTGGTGTTTTTTTAGATGGAAGACGGTCAATTCGAGGGTTAGGAACACTATTAAAGTCTCCCATAATTATATATTGATATTTAGAATTTTGGCACAATGTGATAATTTGTTCTTGTATTTCTTTTCGGAGTTGTTTTTTTCAGTGGTAGGGATATAGATTTGAAGTAGCCTAATAGGAGTATTTTTAAAATGAAGATCAAGACCTATTATATGGCCATTAAAATTGTGAGTGCGCACAACATATTTAGAGATTTTGTTGTAGATAAAAATTCCTACACCAGCTTAATGTGGATTGGAGAAAGAGCCCCAGAAACTTGTATAGTTTTTTGATTTGTTGTTTAGAAATTTGCTATTTTTTTGGGTTAAATGAGTTTCTGAAAGACCAAAGATATCATATAGATTTTGATTTAAGATTTCTTCAATAAGAAGTTTTTTGTTGGTTGTAAAAGACAATTGGTATTAAGTGAGGCTATTTTTATAGGGATTGAGATATATTCAGGTTCAAGTGTTATAGTTTGATTTGGTATATTTGAAGATGTATTAAAATTGTTCACATTAGTTTGAATATTGGATATAGGGGTCGTATTGGTATTAGAGCTTATTGTTGTATAGTGTTGTAAGTTGGGTATCAGAAAAAAAAGATTATTAAAAAAGATTGGTATTTGAAAGCTATTATTGAATGATTTAAGCTCTATATTACAGAAGATTGGTAGCTCTCCTAAAGGTGAAATTATAAAGTGACCAGGTAATAAGTTTTCATATTGAGGTAAATATGTGCTTCTGTGAAGAAATAGTCAGTTTGAGGATGTGGTTTGACAGAAATTTTAATATATTGGTCTGAATAAAACATGGGTAATATTCTAGTATATATTGTAAGAAAGTGCCTACAGTTTGTGGAGAAGGTAGAGTTTGTAGTCTATGATAGTAAAAAAATTTATTGTAATATGTTGTTGGGTTATATTTTTCAGGAGAGTTAAGATCAGAATAATTATAGTTTCTGTCATTTAAAGAGTTTGTAGGAATTTCGATTTCTTCATCATTAAAATCTTTTACAAGTAGCGATTCATCATAAGTTTCTGATATTAGATAGTTGTTAGAGTTGGTATTAGTTGATGGCAAAGAGGTATTGAAGGAGTGTTGTACTTCAGAATGAGATGAAGATATGATATCTGAAGTATTGTAGTTGTCTTCTGTAGAAACGCACACCATTTTTAAGCTCGGTTCTCACAGCTGCGCAAGGTACCATAGTCTGCTCTGTACGTTGGGTCTGGCCATTATAATCTTGGTCCTCCGCGTAAATAGGCTTTCCTGCCTGCCTACTTACATCATTCACTTTCAAAAATGGCCCATTATAAGTGGAGAACATCATTATTTTGAAAGCGGCAGCTGCATTTATGTGTTCTACAGAAGACAATTTTAAGATGAATTATAGGATAAATTGCGGGTAATTTGAAAATTAAGGTAGTAGCATAAATTTGTTTTGAAAAGAATGAATTAGCAAATTTTTTGGAATATTTTGTTTTGTTTATAGAAATAAAAAATAAAATAATAAATAAAAAAAAATAAATAAAAAAAAATAAAAAAAAAAAATAACACTTGATAATATTTCACTTCAACCTAAATGCCTCGCAAGCAAAAATTTTCTCGTTTTTTGAAAAAACACAAGCAATTATTAAAAAGAGAAAAGAAAAGAGAAAAAGAAACAAGTAAAGAAACTGTTGAAATGGAGGTATTAGAAATTCAAGATGTTGAAAGAGAAGAAGAAAAAGAAGAATTAGTATTGCAACAAAAAGTAAAGATTGATGATAATGATAATAATGTTTGGTATATAAATAGTATAATTTGTATATATAAAAATATAAGACAGTTTCTAATTGTACACAGGGTGTTTAAACACAGATTGACAAATTTATTTTAATTGGTTGAAACTAGTTTGAAACCGGTTTTTTTACACACTAAAAATAGTCTATCATAGTAATTTACCGTGTAAGGTACCCGGGTACGATTTACGGTAATTACACGTGGTAAAAACTTGAACGAACGTCCACCTATATGTAATTGTTACACAATCAGAAAATTCTAAAATGATCGTTTTGACAAAAATCGCTCATTTCTCCTTCTGCACATTAATAAAGATTTCTTGAACAATTTTATTATATAAATACCTAGACCCTGACCCTAATATACATCTCATCCTGACCCTAACCTAACATAAAGAGAACTTAACGAATTTGGGTAGAATTTTGGTGGGCGATTAAATAATGTCATGTGAGTTTGTTTTAGAAATAATTTTAGCGTTGTTTCACATTACTAATTATAACCGGTTAACCAACAAGACAATATACCATATCCGGTATTTCAGTATTTACACTGACTAGTACTATACCCGGGGTATTGAAACAGGGGTAAATTGTTCGAACTGCTATATATATATGTATATGCGTACATACATATTCCCAGGTATTTCTCTTTGAAGTATAATATAGTACCTGGGTATAAATCAAAACCAAGCCACTTAATAATACCGGGTATAAATCATAGTATAAGAGTCAGCAGTTTATAGTAATAGTTAACTAGTTAAAAGTTAAATTACTACAAAGCGTTAACATCTCATAATCGACATGGCTTACGTAGCAGATAAGGTCATAACATCGTAATTACAACAAATTAATAGCTCAAGTGATTTGTACCTATAATTCTATTCTACTTAACATGAAGCTATTCTACGCAGATAGTTCGAAATTTTGATCTTGATTGGTTTATTAAACTTATTGTATATGATAATAACATATCAGTACATAGAGTTGGACGATTATCTCAAATTATCACATGTTTTGGCATAATGACCATACTTCTTACATTTTCCACATTTACGACCCTTAATATTTCNCATAATCGACATAGCTTACGTAGCAGGTGAGGTCATAATATCGTAATTAATAGCTCAAGTGATTTGAACAAATAATTCTATTCTACTTAACATGAAGCTATTCTACGTAGATAGTTCGAAATTTTGATCTTGATTGGTTTATTAAACTTATTGTACATAATAATAACATATCAGTACATAGTGTTGAACGATTATTTCAAATTACTTATCACATGTTTTGGCATAATGACCATGCTCCTTACATTTTCCACATTTACGACCCTTAATATTTCTTAAGCCCTCTTTAACACTCAAACCTATTTCTAAACTTTTGTTAATTACATTTGATGTATTTTCTTTTAACTGACGCTTACTCTTGCTTGAAGTTTCTTCTACTATTGATTTGAGTCTATTAGGAGGACATCCCTTATGTTTTGTAATAATTGGATTGTTGATATTCTTATCATTGTCATCATTGTCATCATTGTCTTCATTGTCTTCATTGTCTTGATCAGCATGTACTTTATTTTTTGCTTCGCAAACAAATTATTAAGAATATCGGATAGTTCATTATATAAGTCAGCTTTAAGCGCAAGGTTAACCACCTTTTTAGATAACCCGAATAACCTTGCATATCTTGCTTTAATTGGTTTAGATTCTGATTTACAGCCCTTATCGTTATTGATATGATTTTGCCGAATTGAAATTAGATGATCCAATGTTACCTGTGATGTAACTTCAGATGCTTCTTGTTGCTCAGATATAGAAATAGATGTTGCAGGCAATTGTTGAAATAGGTCATTTGATGTAATATTTGGTTCCAAGTACCAATGGTTTGGGATAAGAACTATATGAAACGCAGCTAAAGGAAAATACGTACCAATACGAAAAAAGTGTCAGCAAATTAATCCTTTATTAATGAAAAGAAGACAGGTACATAAGTGTGTACCATCATTGAGTAGTACTACATAATTTCCATGTCCAGAAGTTCCTGTATAACGCACATGCCAAACTTGAAGAATCATTTCACGTAGAATGTTTTGTATTAATGATGCAAATAGAATTTGGCATGTCTCGGGTTCTTGTTCTCTAACCCAAAGTCCAACATTAATATTATCTATATGTCCCTATTAAAATAACATCGTATTGAGATTATTATAACCTTAGATTAGAAAAAAAAGGTAAATATAATAATTACCTCAATTAATTCATCCTATTCTTCGATGTATATAGCATCATAACAAACACTCAAATTCATTTGATTTCTTTGTTTGCCAAGCATAGTTGGCGTAAGAAACTGTTTTAAAGCTTCATCAGCTTTTGGAAAAAACTGATTACTTAACATTGGTAATCCGATTGTTGGAAGTACGTTACGTTCAATTTCAGACATCATTAAATGTTCTTCTTGATTAACATAATCATTGAGGCTAGTTAATCAACTACACAAAGAAGTTGCACGATCGACTTTCTGGTGAACATGCATATTAATGCACTTAATTCTTTGAGTGCTTTGTGCACCTGTGGTAAATATTTTGTTAATCCAGGGACTTGCCCATAATTCTTTATTGCCATAAAGAATGTTTGTTAAGTAATTTGCAGCTATCGGATAATCATTTACTAATTTTGTCCATCGGCGCTCAAAGAGGTCTTTACATAAACTATTACGGCAAACATAAAAATCTAATCGAAATGTATCAAACTGGGAACTTAATTTTTGCCTTAAAATTTTTTTAAGATTCATATCTATGTGAAATATGCACAGAAGATAGTTGGTAGTAGGATAAACATTCTTGATCGCACTTATCATAGCAGGATCACTATCAGTAAAGATTGTTGTTGGAATGATCCAGTTTCTTCAAATAATTCCTCAAGAATCCACTGGAATGTATCTAATGTTTCATCCTCAATTATACCACAAGCTACAATTCGTGTTTTAAAATGATTATCAATAACAGTATTAATGAGAAGTATTAGTTGAAAACGATTGGTATTCGCGGTAGTATCCATTATTACTATATCGTGAAAAGTCTCATATAAAGTTCTTTGGGATGGTGACATCCAAAATAATGAAGCCAATCCTCTAGATACAGGTTCCAAGCATGGTTTTACAATCTATAATGGGTTTTCTTCTTTCCAGTTCATTAATGTTTGAAGCATTAATGAAGCATCAGAATCCCCCAGGTTATTTTTTTGTCTAAAGGCATATACAGCATTATATAAATCACGCTTGTACAGTAGATGTTCGGGATAATCATATTTAAGTAAAGGATATATTGAACTTGAATCCATTCTCCTTCTAACTACATATTTTTCAATATCAACTAGCATTTTGGGAGTCAACTTGTGAAACTGAGGGGAAATCTCTTTAATCATAGAGGTAAGCGGATGATTATGTTCATTAGTGAATGAATTTATTCTTACTTCAGATGCTGACTTTGGAAATGTAACATTTAATTTCCATTGGCATTCTGTTCTTTGAGATACATTATTACGTCTTTTAGTTGGGTTAGCAGTCGCTTTGGAATTATATACACCAGATTTTGTACACACATAATTAACCCGCCTAACTATTTCCCCTTTTTCACTAGTCCTAATTTTGTAATCAAAACCTTCTTGTAGCGCAAATCGATCCAACCAAGTTTTAAATAACTACCAGTTTGGAAATGAAAGCCCTAGCTTTAATTCTAAGCGTTCGTTATTTAACTCATCTTCCTGAAACTCTATATTAGACATCTCACATAAATCAACTGCTTCATTATACACAACCTCATTGTTACTATCTGAAGGTAAGACATCTAAATCATAATTATGTGGTTCTTGAATATGATAATTATTAATATCATTGTTATAAAAAAACTGGACATGAGAAGTATCGTAAGCATCTTGATTATGATCTTGAACATATGGAGAATTGACGCTATCAAGGACTTCAGAATATTGAATATTCTGAAACTGGTCACGTGGTTCCTGAATTTTATGATGGCCACCAAGGTTGTAAAGGTCTTGAAAAAGTTGGATACAGGAATGATAGTAAGTATCTTCTGGATTATTATAATTTTGATTGCCTTTATTATATTCAAAGTTTTCAAGCTCTTGAAGGGCTTGGAGGTTGCCGAGATCTTGAAAATATTGGAGGCTTTGAAAATCGTAATTATGATGTGAAAATGGGTCACAGAAGTTATTAGCACCTTGATTGTCCCGATTGATAGAGCCACTCATTTTGAATGCAAAAAAAAGTAAGATACGACACAAAAGACGCAATGCCGTGGGAAAAAAAGAAATAGAACGAGTTTATTACTAATAGCACTATATAATCGTAATCATCTATTATAACACGTGGCCCGGGTTTTAAACACTACATGGGTCCAGGTTTCAAACACTAATTTTTTACATACACGTGACTTGGGTTTCGAACAATTTTTTTATGTACACGTGACCCGGGTTTCGAACACTAATTTATGATTTTTTCTGCACACACGTGACCCAGGTACCAAACACCCCATATATAATTAGTTATTTTCAAAATATAATAATAATCAAAAATTTGAATTAAAGTAAAATATAATAATTTAACTAGCATGCAAGGAAATGTTGAAGAAGAGAAGGAAGAAGTTATGAGAGAGAAAGAAGAAGAAGCAAGTATTGTAGAAGAACCTCGTATTAACTAGTTGCAGATTGTAGATTCTATTACAAAAGAATTAGGTAAATTGAAAGAGGAGCTAGAGTTAAAAAAAAATGAATTAAATTTTCTAAAGAGTGATAGGGATAGTATTTCGGAGAGTCGAAATTTTTTGGAAGCAGATTCGATCCGAATATTAGGAGTGTGTATAGAGTTGCAGCAAACAATTAATGAAATATATGTGAATTTTAGTTCTGTAAGAGAAGTGAAGTTGCAGTTGTTGCAGTATTTAAGTAGTTTAAAAGAAGAAAAAGAGTCCTTGAATCGCAAGATTGAGATCTTAAAGAGACATTTGGGTAGGTAATTTGCATTATAGATATTTTGTAATATCAAAATACTTATATAATATTTGAAATTAAAACTATAGGGAAAGAAAATTTGGATCCTACTAAAGATTAAGTAAAGTTTCAATGTTAAGATTTTGTATAGAATATATTTGAATAAATAAAATTTTAAAAATTTTGCTGATGATATAGTTGTTTGATTTTTTAATTTTGAATTTAGTAAAAAGATTAGTAAGATTTTTGAAAATGATTAAAATTGCATAATATTTAATTATGAATTATTTAAAAAATTCAATAAAATTATTAAAAGTGAGTTGAAAATTAGAGCTTTTGTGTTTCATTAATATTTGATATTTGATAATGGGTTATAGAAAAGAGCATTTGTAAAGTTTGGTTTAATGATATTGTAATGATTAATAATAAGTTTCTTTGCCTGTGGTAAGTGGTTTTTGGTAAATTGAGTACGAATTTGGGCAAAGGTTTGTCTAGGGTTTTTGAAAATTTCAAAATAGGAAATAATCCTACCAATAAATAAGGGACTGTAGTTTGTTTAAGGAGTTTGTGTATAGATTTATCATAAGAGAGGTTATATATATTATTATTTTTGGCAGCAGCTTTAAGATATTTATTAAAGCATGAATAAAAGTAGAATGTATTTTGTTTGATATTTGATTCAGTATTATTATTGAGCTTATAGAAGATCTGAGAAAGTTTGAGCTGGAAATGGTTTAGAAAAGGTAGCAGGACAAGTTCTATTTTTTTCAAAGATTGTATAGTCCAAAGTAGGGTGAATAATAGATTTAAATTGTTTGGAGAAACTAGAGGATGGTGTAGGTGCTGGATATAGGTTAAAAGATTTCTTATAGTAGTGTTAATAATATTTTGATAGGTGTATTGGTTGGTAAATTCTGGGTTTGATATATTAATATCAAGAATTTCATATGCATGTTCATTTGCATTGCAGGTATAAATATGGTAGAGAGTAGCTTTAGCTACTGCTTCTCTTCATTCACTGAGTGAGATAATTTCAGAAAAATCAAAAAAGGATGATAGAGGTTTTTTACATTCAGTAGCTAGTGTCATAGCAACTTTATGCTTGATGTGATTGTATATTTTTTTTGTTGTAGTTTCTGATAAGTTAGTAAATTGTTTAGCATAAGTTGGGATAAAGGAATCAAACCATTTATTAAGGTTTGTATAAAGGGTTTAAGGGAGGGAATTCTAAAGTTTTGAGAAAATTGTTGTTTAGGAATATTGAATCTACATTAATGGTATATTTATCATCATTTTGGATTTGAAAAAGAGATTTGTTTGGTATATCCTCACTAAATACATAGTGAATTTTAAAGCAAATAGGTTTAATATTAAGTTCATCAATAAACTTTTGGGCATAAATAGTTTGATATTTATTTTGAAGAAATAAGTGTATACAAGCAAGGTTCAAAGCGACTTGGTTACGGTTATAGATACTATAAGGAGGAATAGAGCTTAAAGATGATAAGATTTTTTTGTAATTAAGTTGTATAAAGAGTTCAGTTGTAAACTGAAGAAATAGAGATTTAAAAGTATCAAGGATAATACAGAAAGAAATTATAGAATTTTTGTCAAGTGAGGGATTTGCTTCAAGAATTAGATCAAGAAGAAATTTAGGCTGTTTTCTAGACAGCGATGCCATTAAGTATTTAAAGGTATGTCTGAATTCTTTTTGATTTTTGTTATTATTATTTTGAGAAGAAGATTTAACAATTTTGAAAGGAGCAAAATCAATTAAAAGAGATTTAATGAAATTGAAAAATTGATGTCCAAGAGTATTAAGTGTTGTATTGTTTTCTATTTTACTAGTGATTGGATAGTGTTGAAACCAATCAAAATTATTAGATGTATCACATTTAGGTTAAATTGGTTCTTCTGAATTAGTTGGATTGCTAGTATTATTGTTGAAAGTAGTATCAGTAGAGTTACTAGAGGTATTATCTATATCTATTAAAGAGACTTGTAAATTTTTAGTTGAAGTAAGTGGACCAAGAGTTGAAAAAAGAGGATTAGTTAGAGATTTTAATTTACTAGAATATGTGTGTTTAACATATAGTTGGGTTTGAGAAGTTTGAAAAGTTTTATATGTATTAATATTAGAGAGTGGCTTTGCTGAAGATTGGGTAGAAAGAACAGTAAATTGGGCTAAGGAAGTGGATTTTAATATATTTGAAGAAGTAGTATAGATTGGTGAATTGAAGGTTGTTGTTTGGGGATCTCCTTGGGATGATTGTGAGGAATTTTGTAAATTTTGAAAAATTGAAGTCAAGTCTTTTCTGGGATCTTCAAGATAAGAAATAGTAGATGAGATATTTAAAGAAGAAGTAGTTAAGAGAAAAGAAGAGGATGTTGATAATAAAGTAGCACAATTTGTATGATAAACTTTTTTGTCAACAAGAACATAGCTTTCATTTGGATGGTGTTTATTGTTATAAACTCTGCAGGTAATTGATTTAGAACATTTAGGGCATGTGTGTTGGCATAGTTGAGGTGTAGGTGAAGGTGGAATATTGTCAGAAGTTTGAGAAATTTGGTTAATAAGTTTAACAGTTTTGCTATTTTGTTTTTTCCTATTGCAATTTGAGTAAATTCTTTGTGAGGTTGATAGGTATTGTTTTGGACTGAAATAAATTTGTGTAATATTTATGGCATAAGTATGTAACTACTGATATTGTTGAAGAAGCATGAAAGAAGTATATTGCTTTATTAGTTCTAGTGGTTCTAGTGTGACAAGTAGTTGGTTCCTGGTTTGGAAGAATTGCTTTTAAGTTATCTTCTTGTTCATCTTCAAAGAGAGCAATACCAAAGCTTTGTGCATATGATGAGTATAAAAGTAATCAAGATCAGCGTTATCTGGGTCTTGTTAAGTTAATGTTGGCATATTGAAATAAGTTTTGTAGTAAAAAAGTATACAGAATATAAAAGTAATAAAGAAAACAAAATAAAGTAAAATAAATTTAAAAATTATTAATTATAAAGAGTGTATTGGATTATATAATTAGAGTAGATTAATAGAGAATAAAGAGAGCTTCACAATGAGGTAAAATTATTTTGTGTAACATTGCACTAATAAAAGGGCTTGTAGTTTCACTAAAATAATATGTGGCTTGTATAGCTTGTATAGCTATGGCTGGTGTGGCTAGTATGGCTGGTGTAGTACAAGGTTACTTTGTGTAGCTCTAATATGGTTAGTGCAGAAAGGTTACTTTGTACAAATTAAATAAATACTAATTTGTAAAACTTTAAATTTATGTAAATTTTGTAATAATTAATTTGATTTAGTGTATTATAAGAGGTCCACTAAATTTTGAGCTTGTAAAATGTGGGTTACGCAGTAGAAAGTTACACAAAAAACGAATTTAAGTGGTTTTTTAGGGGTAAAAAGTAAAAAAAGAGACAAAGTAAAAGTTGGATAGAGTTGAAACAAATTTAAAATAACTTTGTTAATTTTAAAGCTATAGTAATCTATTATGGCTTGTTTTGAAGAGAAAATTTTGGTTTAAAACTTTTTCTAGATTTGTAGAAAAAGGTTAAATGGTGGTTTTAGAGAAACTTAGAAAAAACCAGTTTGGAAGGCCCAAAGGCCAACAAGTAAATTTTCTTGTTAAGTTTAGCTATTATTTGTTTAAAACTTAGCTATTATATGTAAAATTGTGTGTAGATCAAGATTTTTTGAAAATAAATATAGGTTTACTTATTATAGAGATTTCTTGAGCAAAAGACTTGGATAAAGTTTGTGTACAAATATAAACAGAGAGAGTTTTTTCTATAATTTATTAAAAATTTTAAACCATTTATAGTAATACAAATTTATTCTGATCTCTGGATTCTGTAATTGGATTTTTATAATTTTGGTCTTGCTAGTATCCTCCAATTTAGCTGATCATTTTGGTAGTTAAATCATCGAAATTGGCCAGTAGATTAAAAGTTATTAACAATTAAAAATTAATTTTCAATTGTTAATAAATTTTGATCTACTGGGCCAATTTCGATGATTTACCAAAGTGAACAGCTCAATGGGAGGATTCTAGAAAGATCAAAATCATAAAAATCCAATTACAGGATCCAGAGATCAGAATAAATTTGTGTTACTATAAATGGTTTATAATTTTTAAATAATTTTATAAAACTTTTATAGTAACATATATCTATTCTGATCTTAGGATCCAGTGATTAGATTTTAATAATTTTAGCTTGCTAGAATCCTCTCATTGAGAGGATATTTTGGTAGTTAAATCATTAAATTTGATCCAGTAAATTAAAAGTTATTAATTATTAAATATTATTAATAAATAGCCCTAGTTTCATAAAACAATAAAGACAGTTGTCTTAATAAAATTTGTATAAATAGCTATTGAATCTATAGTTTCAATAAAAAATTTTAAATATAAATACTTGTTGAATTGAATCAAATATTTTGTCATTTGAATTGAAATTTCTGTATTTGAATTTGATTTTTTGATTGAATCAAATTAAATTGAATCGAATTGCAGAACTCTAACATTAGCTTTGTATTATATATAATTAATAATTAGTTGCATTAGATTTGTATTATAAAGTGTAATCTACAGATAGTGTTATATGCAAATATATTAACTACTTCAAAAAATGACTAAATAAAAATCATTACTTTTATCAAAAAAGAATTTTGCAAAAATCAGTATAGTAAACATCAAAAAAGTTGAATAATTTAATTTTTTTTTATATTTTTTTTTTTTGTGTTAAAGTTTCCGCTTTGGGTGAGAGTTTATTTAATCAAGCCTGTGGATCAAGGGCGCCTCTTTGGGCGCACCCACAATTGAGTTACATTAAATGAGAGTACAACTAGCCACACATACAACTTTTGGTTGTCTAATTTAAGTAGTCCGCCCGAAGTTCTACACTAGTTGCCATACCTACAACCCAACTAGGGGATTGCCTATTTAAACCCTCTGGTCCAACGCTTCGCATGTCAATCCTACTTGTGATCACTGGTACAGCCCTCCGATACATTAGTCAGTCGAAAACAGTCCCGGATGCTACCTACATCCCCTTAGGACTAATTTATCCTCACTGGTAAACTTGGTAGAGCAGTCCCTGTTCCACACAGGTATTATCTACACTTCGGTAACTTACGCACTCACCGAGGCAAGCAACTTGCAGTTAGGGGTACCTAACCGCTACCATTACCTACTTCTGCCCTTGTAAGGTTCACACCGACCCCGGTACCCACCATTACTTTCCTACCGGTCCATAACAGGGAGACCCAAACTTCCAAACCAGTTGGCCCGGACGGGTTGATCTACCCAGCATTAGGTGCTACTATGGTTTTTCTTTCCCTGGTACCTAATTCCAGAACATAGGACCTTTTCCTCTGGTACGACTCCGGTGGCCAGGTTGGTGGACCCTCTCCTTCGAAGGTCATGTCGTCCAGTTCTCCAGCTCCGGTTTCCAATATTCTGGTTCTGATAGCACCGTCAAAGATCGTTGCTACCTCCTTACTCGGGACTTTCCAAATAGGTTTCCATTTCCCCAGTCCTTGGATTTGTCTGTGTCACCGGACACAACTTCGCCCGAAAGCTTCCATTCGAGATGGTAACCAAGGACTACAGGTAATATACCCAACCGATCGACAGGAAATGGTTACCGTAACACAGGTCTATTTTTCCAAAGCGTCGCCAGTGGGATTTGAACCCTAGACCTGCCACTTGGGGGTGACAACTTACCAACTTCCCTAAGTCGCTACACCCTAATTTTTTTATATTTTAAGTTGCACATTCTATAATAATACTAGAATAAAGTATACAATAACACTAAACTAAAACAACTAAATTATAAGAATCTAATTCTTAGTATAAACTTATAAGATATCATAGTTTAAGAAAATAGTAATAGTGTAAAAACTTAGTCCTTAAATACTTTTTGAGTTATTAAGAACTAATGTACTATACTTTAATGCTGCTTCATAGTATTGTGCAAGCAACAATGTTAATAAAAGCCTTCTATTTCCTATTTATAATACTTTCTTCTAACTTTTAGTAAACCAACAATTAAAGACCAATAATAACCAGATTAGTCTACAATTATTGGCAACAATAACTGGTTTCTTTACTATCTTATACAAACATCTCCTAGACAAATTATTATCTCCAAGCCTTTGTCAAAATCTTGTTATTTCATATAGCTTGAATTGATAGAACTACTGGTGTTACTATTTTGCATTTGAGCATGGTTAAAATTTTTAACTATAACACTACTCATAATTTATTGTATACTTTTATATAAGCATCTAGCTATTTTTTATGCATTTTATTGAAATATATGATATACAAACTTTGCTTACTTTCTATTAGAAAAAATAACCAAAATTGTATATTATGTTTAAAAATGACCCAATAAGATATAAAAAATGGCTAGGTACTTATATGTACAATAATATAGTTATTGGATCATATTAATAATAATTGCCAATTTTTTTATAGCAGATACTATGTTATAATATGCCCTTTGGTCATATCTAGAAATGGGTTTAGTTAGTTATTATTGACTATAGAAATATAACCTGCTAGTGCTTCTAGATCTGAGTTCAGACTTTGTTTGCTCAAGTCTGGTCTAGTCTAGTTTCAAACCAAAACTCAAACTTTAAATTTTAAGCTTAGACTAGACTCAAACTCAATCATAAGTTTGGTCTAAATCTGGTCTAAAGTCTGCAAACTAGTTTAAGTCCAAATAAACATATGGGCAGAGTGCTATAGAAAAGGAGAAAATCAACAAATTTTCAAATTTTCTTTTTTTACACAACTTAATTTAGAATAATATTAAGATCATTTTTCACTTAAAATATAAAAGCAGTTGTATTAATAAAATTTTGGTATATAGCTCTTTAAAGTTTGCATTTTCATATGATTTATTATAAAATTTACAACATAAAAATTGATCTTCTAAAGATCTTTTGTTTGTCAATTTTACCCTTTTCTGTAGCACCTAGCCCATATATGTAAATTCAAATGCTAAACAATTTTACTTAAAGTAAAAAGTAAAAATCAATTAGTAAACTTTAGAGATTATAGCATTTTGTATAATTTTATTAATAAAATTATTAAAAATATTAAATTACTTGAAATTTTACTAATTAATTATTAATTCCTTGCACTAAGCAACTTATTTAGAACAAAAAACTATATCAAATCAGTATATTGTATTTTTAAAATTTGAATAAATAATAGTAATTTTTATCAAAAATTCAAAACTAAGCATCTTTGTTTCAAACTTTATGAAAAAATAAAATAAACTATTCTTAAATAATGTATTGTACTGTATCTCTTTATGCTAAATAAGTTGAATTAGAAAAAAAGTTAGAATCAATTGGTAAAATTTAGAGAATTATAGTATTTTGTATAATTTTATTAATAAAAAATTATTAAAAATACTATTTTATTTAATATTTTACTAAATAATCATAACTTTTTAACTAAGTATACTTGTTTAGTAGCAAAAAATACTGTATATTGAATTAGCATATTTTATCTTGCTTTTCTTAAAATTTGTAAAAAGAATACTTGATTTTGAAAATTTTTATCAAAAATTTAAAATTAAGCAACTTTGCTTTAAATTTTAAAATAATTTACTAAAGTGATGTATTTTAGGTAGTGCTGAGCAAGTTTACTTAGAACAAAAAGATAGAATCATTGTTTCTATTAGACAATGTTCAAATAAATTCAATTGGATTTTGTACATTTGTATATTGGAATTTGTTCAATTAATTTTAATAATTTTTTGGTCTATTGGGCAGTGGACAATTTCTAATAAAAGTATCAAATTAATTAAACATATATCCAATTATATAAATTGGACATATGTCCAATTTTCCAATATTTTATTGGATAAAATTTAGTACATAATATAAAAATAGCTAAATATTAATTATAACAATTTAAAAACTTGAAATAATATATCAAAGTTAAAAATATAATTAATACTAGAATAAAATAAATATCAGATCATAATTGCATAGAAATTATAAGAAATGATTAAAAGGCAGAAATTATAATAGATATAATAATTATAAGAGAAATTTGGGCACAGAAAAGTTATAATAATAATACCATTATAATATTAATTTTTACTAAAATAGCAAGCTATTAGCTTAAATAGTTTTAGATTCCAGTTATAAATAAGAGAAGGTTAATGTAATACATATTTATAAAATCAAAGCATTAATTTAATCTATAATTCAACATTATGCTTTTTGTTATTTTACAATATGTAGTCAGCTTTTTAATTCAATAAAAATATTAATAGAGTATTTAAAAAATTTATTATTTGTTATTTTTATGTGTCATAATATAGTAATAATCATATTTATTTTAAACAAAACCCTTCAATTATAATTATAAATTGTCAAACAATACCAATACTGGGCAAATTGTTAAATATAATAATTTGGCTTAAAATGACAAATAAAATACTGCTTTACAAAATCTACTTATTTGTCTAGTGAATTTAAATTACTATTATTTGAAAATTTTATATATATATATAGTGTCCAATAAATTATTATGTTCAATTAAATTATTTGGACAAATTAGACTTTGTCAAAATGTTCAATATTATAATGTGCCATTTTTGGTTAAAATTATTTATAAAAATTTTAGAAATTTGTATAATTTTATTAATAAAATTAATAAAATTATTATATTGCTTGAAATTTTATTAATTGATCAAAACTTCATGTACAGTAGCCAACAAAAGTAACGCCCGATGATCATTTCTATAGTAAAACATATAAAAAATTGAATTTATATAAACGTAAAAATCAATATTCGTTTTGTTTAAAAAATTTTTTTTAGTATGATTAGTAAATTCAATATTTATATTTTATAATATATGAGTTTCATCGAGGCAAACAAATTGAGTTTTTTTAAAAAAAATTTTGAAGTTTACGATTCAAAATTTCTATGTAAAACATATAAAATTTGTAAATTTGACTTTAAAATTAAATATAAATTTTTAAAATTTTTTTTAAAAAAAACTAAACTATAATAATTAATGTAGTGCTATAATATTTTACAGGCAATGTAAAATAAAAAATTATTTTTATAAAAAAATAGAAGTTTTAATATAACGTAAAACTTACAATTAAATTTTACCAAATTTACATAGTTAAAACATAGTAAAAATCTAAAATTTTAAAGTTGCTAAAAATCCAAAGTTTTAATAATAAATAATTTGTAATTTTATGCGATTAGAAAATTTGATATTTAAATTATATTGTGTATAATTTTCACCGGGGCAAGATAAAATCGATTTTTTTCCTTTTTTGGTAAAAAATTCCTAAAAAGGATTTATATATAATTTACTATGTAAATGATCATTGGGTGTTACTTTTGTTGGCTACTGTACTAAGTAAATTGTTTAGCACCAAAATATATATCAAATTGGTTATTTATTTTATATTTCTTAAAAATTGATAAACATATACTTAATTTTGGAAATTTTATCAAAAATTCAAAATCTACTATAGTATTTTTGCTTCAAATTTTAAGATAACTAAAATAAAATATGACAATTTGATGTAACTTTTGGTAGAACATGTTTGCTTAGTGCAAGAACTTATAATTAATTAGTAAATTTCAAGCAATATCTGATATAATTTTATTAAGAAAAATTAAATTTATAATACTGTATTACATAACACCCAATATTAAAGCACTTCTAAAATTCTCAAATATCTTAATATTTTACTAGGTAACACCTGTTGCATTACTAAGAGCTGTGTCATTAATTATCTAATTATTTTTTATTAAAGCCCTACTTTCTTTTCTCTTTCTTAATATATATATAGTCAGGTTCCTTATATATAATTTTACTTTTTTTTACCCTCTTCTCTCTAAAAAATTATCTAATTTTTGTTATTTCCCTAACAAAAAATATTTTTAATTCTATCTAAATCTACAAGAGCATCCTATATGTTCTATTCATATACTCAACCTGGTTTTTTATATATTGCTTGTCCTCAAGTAGTATCTGTAATGCTGCTGATGCCAGGTTCATATTTCAAGCCATCTTTTGATGCTGCTGTAATTTGTTCTGTATCTTAAGCTACTACCTTCCTACTAGTATCTATAGCTCTATGCATTCTCTTGCAAAGTTTACCAATTTTAGTACTTTTCCCATTCCTTTTTTGGTTTCTTTTTCTAGTGCATTCCTTATCTCTAGTTACTTTCTTTTTCCTAGTTGCATGCCTATTCCAAATTTAAAAACCCAGAAGAGTTAGTTAGCCAGGCTTTATGTACTAATGGTCTTTCTTCTCTTGGTACATGTTTCTGAAACACATGTCCTTTTCCTTTAGTGCAACTCCAGCAGTTTGATTAGGAGCTATCTGACTTTTGCTTAATAAAGAAATTGTAGTTATAATAAGTCAGAAATAAATTTAATAGAGTTAGTCAATATAGTCTAAATTTCATGTATTTATCAAAAGGAAAATACCCCTTTTTGCTTCAATAAAGTTAACTTACTTGGAGCTCAAAAACAAATAACTCAGTAAAGAGCTAGCAATGAAGTTTTAACATTGTAGAATAATAACCTTTGAAATTAAAATAGAAGTAATAGCTCTAATGACTCCTAATAGAGAATTGAATAAACTGTTATTATAAACCAACAATACCAATAAGTGAAATTGTATTAAAATCCAAATCTGTGATTATGTAATACCATTTAGTCATTTAACAATCAACTCCAATTTCATTATAGCAAGACCCAAAGAACCTCGAGACCTGGACCAAATCAATTATCCTGCCAATTCAAGAACCTAGAGTCTTGCATGCTTATAGATAGAGATGATAAAGTTTCTAGGCTCAGAACCTAAGAACCTGGTTTTAGAACCTGGATTTTAAAAACTAGTTTCCAATTTTGGAACCTAGGTTTTAAGGTTCATGGTAGATTTTTAGGTTAATGGTAGGTTCTTAAGTTCTTAGGTTCATTTTTGAAATCAATTAATATAATAAATATAATAATATAATATGAAAAAATGATTAACTAAAGTGCAAATTAATAACATATTGTATCAATACAAAAATATAAATTAATTTAATATTTCTGGTTATATTTTATCAGAGAGCAGGTTTGGGAACCAGGTTTTGGAACTTTTTAAAAACCAGGTTCTTAGGTTTTTAAATGGAACCTAAACCAAAAACCGAACCTAAACCAACCTAACCATCCCTACTTATAGGACATTGGTTTAGATAAATAGTGGTGTTGTTAGTTGTATTTAGTTGTAGACCCGATTCCCATCACTTTCACAGGTTCAGCAAAATCTTGCTTTTGATTATGTATTGAATAACTGTATTTTCACATGTATTTGCGTAATGTGTCACCTTATGTTTTTTTTTAATATGCGCATGCTGTACGATCAGAAAGTGATTCATGATTACGCAATGCTGGGTAAAGTTATATTTTTGTTTAGAAAATTTTTGATATTTGTATTACCAAATAGCATTAATGCGCTAACTTCTATAATTTAACGAAGTCTATTCATACCCCTAGCCCTACTTTAATATATCCTATTTATAGAAATCTAAATTTGATAAAATCATATATTATCCCAATAAAAACAAAAAACAAAACCCGCACTTAAACAAGAAGCCTCAACTAAAGCACTAAATTAACCACAATGGCGAACATCAGCGCAATAAAATCAGCTGAACTCGCTGCTTCGTCACTTTAGCTTAGCATGTCTGAATTCTGTGACAGATTAAGCCACAGATGTCAATTACTTGACCGACTGTATACATATCCAATATCCATATAGACCATTGCATTTAAAGTACCAAGTATATAAAGCAAATAAGAAAATAAAATTCTATGCAATTGTATTACATGATTAATAATATTACCTGACTATAAAAATAAGATTTTCAAGTTATATACACTTTTTTCGTCATTTTAACAGTATAACCTACATACAAAATATTTTTTATAACGATTAGTGTCGTACTTTTTTAACAGAATAAACCTATATATGAAATATTTTTTATATTGATTAGTGTATATCTAAGTATAGAATGTGTCAATAACGTGTTAATACAAATATAATCATGCAACGTTCCTGGTTCTAGCGCGATTGTGTCACGCAGCTACCCTAATAAAATAGGAAAAAAAGCACAAGTTGTTACATAATATAAATTATATTTCTGATTCGAAATATTTTTTTTTATTTATAAACAATTTTAATAATTTAATTAATAAATATCATAATCGTTATTTTACAAATTGATATCTTATTATTTTGCGAAGTCAAATTCTTAATTTAATGCCAAAATACTTTCTATTTCTATTTTACCTACAATTTTCAGCGCCTAAATTTTCAACCTTTTTATGATGCTTAAACACCATATTATCCTTATTTGCTGATTTAATGTAATATTCAAATGCCATCTTTTCATCTTTTCCAACACCAATTCCTTTTGCGTAACAACGTCTAACATTATCCACAGCTTTGGTATTACCCATATTAGCAGCTTTCTGATAATATTTGAATGCTTCTTTTTCTTGAAATTTTTTAAAGAATAAAGTTACTACCAATTCTAATATTGAATTTATCATTAGGCTCCAATATTCACTATCCATTAATGCCAAAAAAACTACAGCAATCCCAAAGACGAGAATAAACCCAAACACGAGCCCTAATTCTAATCCTAACCATAATCCAAACTTTAATTTTAACTTTAATCCGAACCATAATCCCATTCCAAAACATAATCCAAAAAATATCAATCCAGCTATTTCGTTTTTAACTCCGATTCCTTTTTCGTATAAGCGACCAAGGTTATTCAATCCTTCATCATGACCAAGATTAGTAGATTTTCTATACCATCGTAAGGCTTTATATTCATCTTTAATAGTTCCAATTCCATACTCGTAACAACGACCAAGGTTATTTATTCCTTCAACATTGCCAATATTAGCTGATTTTTTATAATATTCAAAAGCATCATAATGATGTTTCTCAACTCCGATTCCATATTCATAACAACGACCAAGGTTATTCATTCCTTCACCATGACCAAAAATATTAGCAGATTTTTCATAATATTCATAAGCATTATAATGATGTTTCTCAACTCCTATTCCATATTCGTAACAACGGCCAAGGGTATTGATTCCTTTATCATAGCCAATATTAGCAGATTTTTTATAACATTTAAAGGCTTCAAATTCATTTTTACAGATTCCGATTCCATATTCATAACAACGACCAAGGTTATACATTCCTTCAGCGTTGCCAAGATTGGCAGATTGTTTATAAGTTTCGAATAATGCTTGATATTCATCCTTTTCAACTCCGATTCCTTTTTCGTAAACGCGGCCAAGGTTATTCATTCCTTTTTGATCCATTTGCAAATGCTTGTATATATGTTGCTATACTGATTTACTAATTTTTTGTTCAACTAATGGATTGAAAACAAAAGAGCCAAGATTTATTAATTTGTCTTTTACACTGGTTTACTTATATTCGCAAGTAACACCAGAATAAAAAATTAAATTTATTTCTGTAAATAAACAAAGTGCCTAAAGATAAAAATTTAGGGTTAGGAAATTGATGTTAGAGGCTATAGGAATAAATGGCTGTTTATCTTATGTTTCTGTCATTTTTAATTAAATTATACATTAAACTCGATTTCTGATTGGTTATTTTCGTTTAGGTGTTTGTATAACTCCCAAAATGAGTACAGTGTAATAAGTATGTACGTTCGTACATACGTACGTACGCACGCATGATCTTTTATATAACCAAAACAAATGTCGTGAAACGGTTCCAACAATCCAAATTTAGAGATGGGCTAAAGCAATGTTTGCTTTCTTATTACCGAATTAACCGATGAGATAAAAAAAAAAAAATGAAAAACCGTGAAAAATACAAAAACTAGTGTCTAAACTTACAGTATCTCAGGTACTAATCAAAAATTTCAGTGTACTTATAATTCTTATAGTTATCCTGACTTAAACTAATAGTGATTAAATATTTAAAACTAATGACCACACTAGGCTTTCCTATCCCCAAAATTGGAGATGATGGAACGGCATGCATTACTGATATCAGTACGGAGTACATACCAGGAGCGGAGTACGAAGTATTTAGTTTAATGCATATGGGCTAAACGAATGCATTTTAATTTTTAAAATTGCGGATCAATTTTTTTAGATTGATCAATGAATTTGTTTATTTTTTTAGAAATCGCGGCTTGGTCGCGGATGCAACACACGTTGTTTAACAGTTTTTCAATTCTTTTTACTTAGGAGGGCATGTTTATATAAGACAAATTGCCTTCCGACACTTTTTATTAATGCTCCAAGATAGATTTTACTGTCATTTCTTATATTTTATTCATTCTATTTCGCTTTGCATCAAAAAATATCACGTAACCGTTGTGCATCAAAAGAAAAAACAAGTTTAGTTACGGATAGCCATAAAATTTTGATTAATCATGGAGAATATAGTCGTATGCATGTATGTATGTTTTTATGATGTCATGATTTTGTCACATAAATCGACAGAAATTGACGAAGTCAATCTTAAATTGAGTGACGAAACCTAAGATCAATATGTTATCTGGCATGATTTGACGAATGCAGGATAATAGCAAAAGCATGTTGCCGATGATCTCATGCGTTGATATTATACTGTCAATGTCCATGATCCCGTATATCATACTAGATAACTAGTTTATCTGGAAGTAGGACGTACACGCTTACTGAAAGTATTTTATACTATTACTTCCTCAGATTTTTATATTAAAATTAATAAGAACTTGTATAAAATTTGCGGAAATAGCTGTAAAAATATTTCCGTCAGTGTTTACAAGCACTTTCCGGATTTGGATGCAATAATAAGAAGCATAGGCGTTAACAACTATCATTGCTGCATTGAGAAAATTTAATACATAATGAATATATAACGATAACATATAACGATAATGATAACAATACGTAATTGTTTTGGCATTCCCGGATGTATCCGATAGGTCGGATGACTGATAACATTTACAAATTTGTAGTGCATAAATCACATGATTTTTAGGTGATTTCTGATTTCTCCGATTGTCAAAGAAATTATACAAAAAAGTGTGCAATTTTATTCAACATCACGTACGCAATATTTATGCATATTTCTGTATTTATACAATGAAAAGTCAAAGATCGAAAAGATGTCCAAGCAGGTTACTCCGGCTGCAAAAGATGGACAAATTAAGACACACTTGGAAAGGTGCATTATGATTTCAGATGTGTGCAACTTTAATCAATTACCTGTTTTGAACACAATAACATTGACAGATCAAATATAAAATAACCGACACGGGACAACGATGACATCACGAAATTCGCACACAAACCTTCCCACTAGGGATGGGTACGGTCCGGTCATGACAGGTTTGACCGACTGGTTTAAAATTCTGGCTAATAAATGAATAATTATTGCTTAAAATCCATATCGGTGTATCTGTATCATCTGATAAATAGAAAAATCAACCCGCCACTCAAAAATTTTTCGCAAAACCTTATTGAATAACTAAAAAAACTTAAGATCGTGTGACTTTGCATGATTAATGGTATGATTCATTTTAGTAACGTATTTTCACATAATCTGAATTTAAACCTGAAATACCTTGTTCATAATTCCAGCCAAATTTGCAGATCATATGGCCAGAATTATAACAAACCAATTTTAATTCTAGTCAAATGATCTGCAATTTTGACAGAATTGTATGTAGAGTAGAATCGCCACGTTGGAATCATAGTCATAAATTCTATCATGATTTATTGTGAAATTTGCCATGAAACATTTGGCCAAATCTAGAAGGTTTTATTGATCAAGTGATGCAAATCGCCGTGTTTTGTTTCTCTTTCAGCAGTCTGTGCAGTGTTCTATTCCTATTTGTCACTTATTTAGATATTTGATTGGGAAAAAATTTATCGTTATTAGCCTTATGACTGACCGCGGTCAACCGACTATGATCGGTTTACAGATAATGATCGACCGATGACTGACCGTGACCGACCGAACCCATCCCTACTTCCCACCCATGCAGAATCCTGTATTTCTCAAAAACTCCATTTTAACAGTTAGCCTGCGTTACGTGTGGGAAGCCACCGACTGTTGCATTATATCTCGAATTCGGCTAATGGCAGTGACACCCGGCGCAATCATAATTGCTATTCCGGGAGCATGTCCGATGTATACTGCGCATTCTCAATAAAATTCATTTAATAAAGTTTAATATCTGGCTCTAATGGCCAGTGATACGATCGGTTGGGAGAGCTTGATGAAAATTGTGCCGGTTTAGTTTGATCGTGAACAAAAGCAGATGGTAAACTAACACACATAGTTTCGGGTTATAAGGTTTATCTTTATTAAAATAAATCAATACATCGGGTTATCACAATAATACTAATACTATATACAATAGTTCAACTACTCGACTACTGTCTACCGTCTGCCTTCTCCCTGAGCTGAAACTACATACTTATATATTTTATATTCGTATGTGGCTTTAATTCTTCGATTGGGAGATTTAATCTGTCGTTTGGAGACTTGATCTCCCGTTTGGAGACTTGATCTCCCGTTTGGAGATCTAATCACCCAACCACGCCACAACATACCAAAATAAGAAGTATATAACGAAAAAATATAACACTAACTAAAATAAAAAAAATGAGCATAACACCAGGCCCAATTATGATACATCACAATTGTTCAATGCTTTTCGATAATCGAATTCGCAAAAATATCATTCCGTTACTTATAGACTAATCAATATAGATATGTATGCCATACTTGTTCATGCAGTACTTTTAAAATCAGGTTTTGGTCTAATTTGGGCGAGAATTCCGAGGGTCCTAATTTAACGTTAAATATAAAATAACATCACTTCTATGTATATTTTATATATGCGTATTATATTTTCTTTTATTCAAAGTTAAATTCACTTTTAAAAATTCATTACGCAATGGCTAATAACGAAATACGTAGGCATTCTTATAATTTACTTTTATAATTTTTATAAAAGATTAATCAATTAAAAATTTATCTGAAAATATAATTGCTAAAAAATATTGAGTCTCAATTTATCCTTGCTGAGAATGAAGTTCAATTTGAAGAAAAATTAGAAAATTTAAGTCATGTCTTAAAAGAACTTGCAAGTCCTCATGAAATTGTGCAAAAAAAAGTAAGGCAATTCAATTGTTGATATGGTATTCAATTTTTATATAAGTTAACAAATTATTATTATTTTAAATCAGGCCATAGAGATACTTAATCATATTAAAAAAAGAATGACAAAAACAGTTAAACTTCCATGGAATTTGCTTGCTGAACTTGTATGCTCAGAAAATTTTATGAGTTTTACTTTGGTTAAGAATTTTACTATTGTGTTTCTTAAAGCGGCTTATGATCGTCTAACTGAAAAGGTATGTAACAAATTCTGGTCCATTTCAAGCTTGAAAAATTTAAAATTCAGACAATTTAATACAGTCAGACTTCTCTAAAGCATCCTCCCTAAATGCACGCTTTATGAAAAATCTCTCTAAATGCATACCTTTACTTAGTCCCAAATAATATAACAATTATAAATTTTTCACCTCTCTAAATCCATCCCTAAGTGCATTATTTGTTTTTTTTTAAATTTTATTTTAACTGTGGTTCTAAGGGATGACTTAGAAAAGTCTAACTGTCTGATGAATTTATTAAAAGGGATAAGAGTAACATTGCTAAAATCAACATTAGAATATTATGTTGAATTCTTAGATCTAAATTATATAAGGTTTCGAGTGATTCATTATTATCAATTTATTATAAAACCTTACCTTTAAATTCTTCTCTAAATCTATAGAATAAAGTTACGCATCTACTACCATTAATTAAAAATTTTGAATTGAAATCTCATAATCAAAAAAAATTTTTATCCCAAATAATTTTCAAGGTAAATTTAACGTAATTATTCTTATTATATAATATAATTATATTATATTATTAAATAATATTATACATTTCTTTGCAGTTTTTTCAAAAATTAAAGCTCAAATTTGCAGATTTGGAGACAAAAGAGGTTTATTGAGTGTTTTCTCATTTATCAACTGTTTGCAAAAAGAGAATGCTAATAAAGATTTTCATAGGTGGTGGATAGTTTATATTCACTATATGAATTCAGTAGATTATTATCATGTATGTAATAATAATACAATAGCTTTATGTCAATATTAAAAATTAATTTATATTTTTAATCTCATATAAAAATAGGCCAAAAAGAATCATTATGTCAATCACAGTCACTTAAATTAGAAATAATGTGCTATCTCTGCAAATCCAAGTTAGCGGCAAATATCTTTCCACTAATGTTACATGTTTCAATCGATTGTCTATATAGTAAGCTAAAATTAGTTCATAAACGCTAGATTATTTATTGAAATGTGGGGTTTTTTTATTCATATCTATATTTATTCGTTAAGGACCTAAAAATGATGCAAATTTGCAAAAGAAAGGAGCAGATTTTATTCAATGGATTACTAGGAAGGTAGATTAACTTATAAATCATTTATATTGCTTAATGATATATTCTGAATATCTATGCTGCATATTTAGGCCGACGCTTCAATATTAGAGCAAATTGGAAAAGTACTTCTATTTGTCTTGTTGAAAATCATTAAAGAGACCAGAATTGAGAAATTTAATAATTTAATGGAAATAAATCAAACACTTTTGTTCAAGCCTTTTTATGGTTCGTTTAAATTGTATATTCGCAATTCTGAAGAAGGTATGCATATTGATAGACTAATTAATTAATATGAATGCTACCAAAGGAAAATAGAACTGTGATTATTAATTTAAATAATAATGATAAACCAATGTCCCATTTTCCTTTGGTAGCACTCATATATTGATACATATTTGTGATATATTTATTGATAGAAAAATTTTAAAGCAATAGATAATGAAATTTTAAGAGTAATTATAATTAAATTTCAAGAGCTTGATCAACTTGATCAATTTGACCAAAGGAAAAATGATGAAAACGTACAAGAAATAATAAATATTTTAGAGGAAAATATTGTTGAGGTTAGGATATTTGTGGAAAAATTTTCAATATTTTTATTTTATATCAATGCTTGAATTTTAACTCTAACTCTTATATTTTTCTCCAGTCATCACACACAATTCATTGTTGCATATTAAAATATGCTTTCAACCTTTTCACATTTAACACTCTTTTAAAGAAGTTTAGACTTTCTTATTTTTTTAATATCGTAAATCTGATTTATGAAAAATCAATTAAATGCACTCACCAATTGATTGATACTCTGCAAATAAGTCAATCAATCCCAAAGAATAAAAGTTATCAAAAAATGGCTAATAGAATATTTAATGGAATTGGAGTTGAAAATAATGAATGTAAAGCATTCATTTATTATCAAAAATCTGCAGAGATGGGTAATTCTAGTGGATTAATAAATCTTGGAAATTGTTATAAAGTTGGAATTGGTGTTGGAAAAGATGAACATAAGGCATTCATTTGTTATAAAAAATCTGCAGAGATGGGTGATCTTAGTGGAATAATAAATTTTGGAAATTGTTATAAAGATGGAATTGGTGTTGGAAAAGATGAACATAAGGGATTCATTTGTTATCAAAAAACTGCAGAGATGGGCGGTTCTCATAGAGCACTTCATGTTGGAAGAAGCTATCAAAGTGAATTGGAGTTGAAAAGGATGAACATAAGGCATTCATTTATATTCAAAAATCTGCAGAGATGGGTGATTCCTGTGGATTAATAAATCTTGGAAGTTGTTATAGAGATGAAATTGGTGTTGGAAAAGATGAACGTAAGGCATTCATTTGTTATCAAAAATCTGCAGAGATGAAGAATGCTAAAGGAACATATAATGTTGGAAAATGTTATCTAAACGGAATTGGAGTTGGAAGGGATGAATATAAGGCATTCATTTACTTTCAAAAATCTGCAGAGATGGGAGACTCTAAAGGAACATGTCAAGTTGGAATTTGTTATCTTAATGGAATTGGAGTTGAAAAGGACGAACATAATGCATTCATTTATATTCAAAAATCTGCAGAGATGGGTGATCTTAATGGAATAATAAATCTTGGAAATTGTTATAAAGATGGAATTGGTGTTGGAAAAGATGAACATAAGGCATTCATTTGTTATCAAAAAACTGCAGAGATGGGCAGTTCTCATGGAGCACTTCATGTTGGAAGAAGTTATCAATATGGAATTGGAGTTGAAAATGATTTATGTAAAGCATTTAATTATTTTCAAAAATCTGCTGAGATGGGGGATGTTATTGGAATGTCTCAATTGGGATATTGTTATAGGAATGGAGTTGGAACAACAAGAAACTTAGAGAAAGAGAATCTTTGGTATAAAATGTAAATAAGATACTTAGCTGAATTGTTTTACATTATCAAATTTAATTACGCAATTTATTAATGAGCATATAAAATCAATAGGAATCAAGATCGAGAAAAATCATCAGGTGTGTTTAATTTTAAGCAAGAATTCGTTCGTTTATTTATTCAATCAACTTAATAAATATTCTTTAGTCTCAATCGAATGGATATTTGAAAGTTCCAATATTGACAACAATGTAAAAAAAACACTACTTGAAATTAAACATCCACTATTGTGGATTCCTTATGAAAAATTTAAAGAAATTAGTGAACTAGGGAAGGGTAGATTTGCAACAGTATATTTGGGTGTGTTTAGGCAAAAACTCGATAATATAAATAAAATTGATAATATAAATAAAATTGATAATATAAATAAAATTGATAATGTAGCACTTAAATTAATACATGGATCAAAGGATTGTCCAGATGAATTTATAAAAGAGGTAAAATTTAATGTTTTTTTTATAAAATTATCAGTTTTTTTACTTATTATATCTATAGTTAAAGGCGTATTGTGACATTGGTGATGACATGCCATCATTTTTAAGGTGTCGTTGAATATTGCAACATAATGATTCCAAAGACTATATTATTGTTCTTGAATTTGAACAAATGGGTTCTTTACGACAAAATCTTTATGATGTATCATCAATGAAATGGGAAAATAAGTTGACATTATTTCATTGCATTGCTTCAGATCTTCAAGCAATTCATTCACAAAATTATATTCACCGAGATTTACACAGTGGTAATATTTTGCAAGATACATTACAAAGTGCAAATATTGCAGATTTAGGGCTTTCAGTCACAACAAGTAAAAGTTTGAGAATAGAATCTAAAGGAGTTTATGGAATTTTACCTTATATATCACCGGAAGTTTTAAATAATCAACCATATACTACAGCATCCGATATATACTCATTTGGAATAATAATATGAAAATTTTATTTGGAATACCAATTACAGCAATTTACGCACTTCTTCATAAATATTTTGAATCACTCGAAGTGCTAATAGTTCTTAATGAATTAAGACGACCGATTTTTGAAAATCTTGAGTCATGCTATATTCATTTTATGAAAAGGTGTTAGGAAAATGATTCAGAAAACGACCATCAGCAGTAGAAATTTGTGGAACTTTTGCAGAATAGCAAAATAATAAAAAGATTCTATTTGAGCTTAACGAATATGACAAAACAATGAGGCAGTTAATGAGTAAGTAAAATGATTTATGATGAAGCTAAT
>QKWP01001595.1:10340-22381 GCA_003550325.1 Gigaspora rosea
TTATTTTTTTTAATAAATTAATTTAATATATGTTAATAAAATTTTATTAAGTGATAAATCGACCAATAAAAATTGATCATATGATCACGTAATTGATTGATTTTGATCAATCGATCACGTGACCACAGGATCGATTTTTATTGGTCGATCATGGAGTCAGCATGGCGACGGGTCGCTATAAAATAACGCTCTAAATTATTATATTGGAATAGAAATTTGTTGCACCCTGATTCCAACAAATCAAATCGCATGATTTTGTAAACAAAAAATTTTAAGTTTTAAAAATTAAAAATTTTACTGGAAAATGTAAAAATAAATAAGCGATATCAAAGCATATAATGTAAAATTTTATTTTGAACAACTTTTTCTAAGTCATAAAAATAGATTGTTTTAGTAAAAAAATACCGTTTTATAAGAAAAATCAAAAATTTTGATCATTAGCACATATAAACCTTTTTTTTTACTAATATAATCTATATTTACGTTCAAGTATTACATGTAAAATTTTATGCTAAACAACTTCTTTCTAAGTTAAAAAGTAAGATTGGTTTAGTAAAAAAAATGTTTTATATGTGCTAACTTTGGAAAATTTGGATTTTTCTTATAAACCATTTTTTTTACTAAGACAACCTATCTTTACGAGTTAGAAAAAGTTGTTCGGAATAAAATTTTACGTTATATGGCATGCTATTTTATATATATTTTACACTTTAATAAGTAAAATTTTAAATTTTTAAAAAATAAAATTTTTTGCTTATAAAATCGTGCGATTTGATTGGTCGAAGCAGGTGCGACTAAGCTTGTTGGTGAAACTAATCTTTGATGGTGCACCGAGAGTGTTTTACTGGTGTACCAGTTTTTTGGTGAAACTAATGCACTAATAGTTATAGAAAAAGCTAATTTTTAATGGTGCACTGAGAGTGTTTTGCTGGTGCACCAGTTTTTTGGTAAAACTAATTAGTTTCACCAACAAGCTTAGGTGTGACTAGTGATGCCACCGAAATTGATTTTTGAAAAAGGCCTATTTCGTCTTCATTAGAGAAAATTAAAATTTTTTATAAGGAAGAGCAAATAAAATTTATATAAATATGTTCCTTATAATTTCGTCTATTCAAAAAAAGTATCAAATAATTTCGTCTTTCAAGTAAAATAGGTCAAAACCAATTTCGTCTTCAAATTTTAATTTCGGGTTTTAGAACCCGAAATGCTTTCGTCCTCATGTATAGGTGTGACATGTCGTGGGTGCGACAAATTTATTTTCCCTTATTATATATATATAATTTTTAATATTGAATAACTTTTGATCCACCAGTCCATTTTTGATGATTTAACTACCAAAATGTTTGTCTCTATGAGATAATTCTAACAAGCCAAAAATCATTAAATTCTAATCACAGGATTCTAAGATCGACAAAGATTTGTATTCTATAAACAATTAATAATTAGATATCATCAGCAAATTTTATATATAGCTATATATCGATTACTAACTGGGTAGATATATATCGATATCCATCACCCCTGCCGATTACTATCGATAGTGATAATAATCAATATATATCGATATATATCAATATATATCTAATATGATATCAATTAATAATTATTAAATTCACATAATCATGATTTTTGAACATTTTACAGGTTTTCGCAAGTTTTCGCAAGTTTTCGCAATTTAATATAAATTTTTTTTTATTTATTATTATTATAATATTTTAAATTATTAAATATACAATATTCGCAAGTTTTCAATTTAATATAAAATTTTATTTTTTATTTATTATTATTATAAATTATAAATTTTTTTTTTAATTAAAGTGCCCGTCTTGGGACTTAGAAATTTTATTCAAGATATTAGGGCCGTCGGTATCCTCTAAGGGAAATACTGGCATTTGTTACATAAACAAGTATACATCTAGCCACACGTACACTTTTGGTGTCTAATTTAAGTGGTCCGCCCAAGGGTTCCACACTAGCTGCCATACCTGCAATCCAACTACAGGAATTGCCTATTTAAACTCTCTGATCTTAGACAAGGATACATCTAGCCACACGTACACTTTTGGTATCTAATTTAAGTAGTCCGCCCAAGGGTTCCACACTAGCTGCCATACCTGCAACTCAACTATGGGAATTGCCTATTTAAACCCTCTGATCCATGTTCCGCCTGCCAACCCATCTTGTATCACCAGAACAGGCCCGTTACATAAGTCAGTTAGCAAGTTCCGGATACTTATCCATTGCCTTAGGACCCAGCTGGGTATTCCCGATCCTGTTATTCTCAACAGGAGACTTGGTAGAGCGGTACCTGTCCTATATTAGGTATTCACCTACACTTCATTACTTATCGCTATGACCAAGGCCAACATTTGCAAGACAGGATTACCTGTCCTCTTACCAATTCCTACTTCTGCCCTTGTAAGGTTCGCTCCAACCTCGGTACCCACTATCACTTTCCTACCGGTCCTTCACTGGTTTTCCCAGACTTCCAATTCAGTTGGCCCGGAAGGGTTGATCTACCCAGTATTAGGTACCATCATAGTTTTTCTCCTCCTGGTACCTACTTCTATAACATAGGTCCTTTTCCTCTGGTACCCAATCCGGCAACCAGGTTGGTAGACCTTGTCCCTGAGGGCGACATCAGTACTTCGGCTCGGTCCAATATTCCAGTTTTGGTAGCAGCGTCAAAAATCTTTGCTATCTCCTTACTCGGGTCTTGCCAAATGGGTTTCTGTTTTCCCGGTTCCTTGGATTTGTCTGTGTCACAAAACACAACTTCGCCCAAAAGCTCCTATTCGAAATGGTAACCAAGGACTACAAGTAATATACCCAACTGATTAATAGGAAACAGTTACCGGAATATAGGTCTATTTTTTCAAAGCATCATTAGTGGGATTTGAACCCTAGACCTGCCACTTGGGGGGTGACAACTTACCAACTTCTCTAAGTCGCCACACTCTTATTATAAATTATAAATTATATTTTAAATATTACATATATTATTATAAAAAAAACATCCAAAAAAAATAAAACAAAAAAAACCGGAAATAAAAAAAAAAATAACAAAAAAAAATTGAAACTGAAAAAAAATCAACTGTTATATTCGCTTATATTCCTCATATTCGCTTTCGCTTATATTCACTCATATTTGCTTATATTTCTTATATTCGTTCATATTCACTACTTCTTGCAAAGTGCTAGAAAAGTTAATATTGGTGTTTTTGTAAAGTGCCAGAAAAGTCAGGTCATTTTCTTGTAAAGTTCTGAAAGAAGTAAAATAAAATAAAAAAATAAGTAAAAAAAATGAAACTAAAAAAAAATAATGAAAAAAAACAAACCAAAAAAAAATAAACTATTATATTCGCTTATATTCGCTTATATTCGCTTATATTCACCTATATTTGCTTATATTCACTACTTCTTGTACAATGCCGAAGAAGTTAGAATTGGTATTCTTGTAAAGTGCCCGAAAAGTTAGGTTGTTTTCTTGCAAAGTTCTGAAAGAAGAAGGAATAAATAAAATAAAATTAGAAAACAAACAAAAAACAAAAATATAAGCAACTAAATAAAAAATAAACAAAGTCTCAAATCTCTATTTTCCTAAAGTAAGAGTTCGTGTTCTTGCAATTTAAAATTGTCAAAGATTTTCACAAAGTGCCGAAATAAAATAAATTAATAAAAATAAACAAAAAACATGAAACAAAAAAATAAATAAAGTGAAACCTTGCAAAAACTTGCAAAAACTTGCGTTTTTGAAATTTAGAAATTGCTAGGGAACTAGTTGTATGTCTTTGCAAAATGTCGGAAGGCTGAGTAAACTTGCGCAAAGTGCTGATAATAGTGCCAAAGAAGTTAGGGTTGGTGTTTTCATAAAGTATAAAAATAAAATAAAAAAATTAAAAAATAATAAAATAAAAAAACAAAACAAAACTAAAAAAAATAAAATGAAACTAAAAAAAATAAAGGAAAATGAAAAAACAATATAAAATTTGATAGAAGATCTAAATTATAAACAAAAAAAAATAAACAAAGATCTAATCTGATCTTGTATTATGATCATTGAAAATTATCGAAACATTTCGGAAATATTAGTCAAACGCGTCTTTGATATAATACAGACTACAGATCTACTGATCTAGCTTGATTTCACAGTCCTAAAATATTTCGAATATATTCGAATATATTCGAAATATTAAAAAAAAAAAAAAGAGAGAGAAGGGTAAAAAAAAAGAGGGGTAAAGAAAGAGAGGGTAAAAGTGAGAGAGGAGTAAAAGAGAGAAGGGGTAAAAATTGCTCAAAACGGCTTTTTTTTTTTAATTTTTTTTTATTTTAAGGAATATATTTTTATGATCTATCCCTTAGATTGTAGTAGAACACAGGCAAATTTGCCTGCGTTTTTGCACTTTTTTAGCTCTGATTTACTTTTTTAAAATGCTAAAATAATTAAATAAAACTTTGTACAATTATATTTGAAAATAAGGATTACTTTTTTGCAAAATTAGTTTTTATATTATAAGAAAATAAATTATAGTTACATATAAGCTGAAAATAGATAATTTTAAGAAAAAATTTTTTTAAAAAATTTTATTACAATTTTTCTGCGATCTTATTTAGTTTTAGTTTTAGAACTATAGTTCTTAAGACAATATTGTAGTTTATATAAAGGATGACAACTTTCATTATTGCAACTTTAATGATTTACTTGTAAAAATAAAAAATAAAATAAAAAAAAAAAATTTTTTTATAGACGGGAACATATAAAATTTGAAAAAATCTAAAGAAAAATTTTAATAGTAAAAATGCCAATACAAGAACTTTAAACATTTATTATATTAAAGTTTTCTAATGATTTTAAAAAAAATTTATAACAAAGTTACTAAAACAAAACTCAAAGAATATTTTTTACTTAGAAAAGATATGACTAAAATCAATATTTAAAATTTTATTAAAAATTTTAAAATATGCAGGCAAATTTGCATGTGTTACAATCTAAGGGATAACATATTACAGATCAGATGGGCATAGGAAATTTTTTAAAAATTTTTTTCGGGGGGGTTTTTTTTTTACTTGGATGACCTGGGTTGAAATTTTCATGACATGATTAAAATACTATATTATTGTTAAAGATCTGTTAACCGTTATATATCGTTTAATCGATTTATAAATATATAACGATTTAATATAAAAAATGATATACATCGATTATAGATATATATCGATTTAATCCAATTAATCAATATATACCGATATTTTATAATCAATATAAAATGATTAAGTGTTATATATTGATCAATATCTATATCGATAATTAACAAATATCGCTATATATCGATAGTAATAGGTCTGCTAGATTGCGATATGATCTAATAAATGATTTATATCAATATTAATATAATCGATATATATCGATAATTAGTTATTTAACGATATTTATCATTTATCGATATATATTGTTTTTTAGTTATATATCGTTATATAACCTAAATTATCGATATATGGGGTGGAGTCAATAGAAATGGGTCAAATTTATTAGATAGATTTGTCCCATTTCTATTGACTTCACCCCATATGCTGATATTTTCTAATCGATATGCATTGATTTATTGCTATATATCGATATGTATCTATATAAAAAATTTTCTGATGATGTCTAATTCGGCGCACCTAAGTTCTATGATGAATACCATATGCCATATCAACCAGAATTAGATGATTTTGGTACCATTCAATTTGTCTCATTGAGACAAATCAAATGATACAAAATCACCCGAATCTGATTACTCAATCATGTGATATCGCATTTTAACGATTATTTTAAAACATAGTTCAATTTTGGCATAGTACCTAATTTAGTGCACTAAAGATCTCTAATGATATTTGTGAACTATTGATCCAAATTATACTATTTTGGTACCATTCGATTCATCACAATGAGATGAGTCGAATGGTACTAAAATTATAATTATGATTGATAGTTCACAAGATATCATTATTTAATCAAAATAACCTGTGTAAAACAAAATTTGAAATTAAAATAAAATCGTTGATAACATTTGATAGACTGGTCCGTTTTTGATAATTTTCCTACCAAAATGACCGCCTTGAAGAGATAATTCCAACGAGTCCAAAATTGTTAAAACTAATCACAGGATCACAAGATCGTTAAAGATTTCTTATTATTTTGATGAAATTAGATTAATTGATGTCAACTGGAAAGTGATCCTATAGGCGAAATGTGGCGTGCTTTCATCTAAATTTTTTTTACTAAGTTAATGATACATGTTCACTAATTGAAAGTTGTAGTGCTCGTTGAGACACATCTAACAGTGGTTAGATTATCCAAATCGGCCTAGTGGATGACGAAATATTATTGAAAACGATTAGCTGACTATATAAAAATCTGTGACTAAAATCACATGAAAATCACTATAGGAGAAATGTGCCGTACTTCCATCTAAATCTTTTTTTCTTACTAAGTTAACAATACATGTTTACTAATTAAAAGTTGTAGAGCTCGTTGAGACGCATCTAACGGTAGTTAGATCATCCAAATCGGTCCAGTAGATGGTGAGATATCATCAAAAATGATTGGCCGACTATATAAAATCTCTATGTACAAACATAGAGATTTTATATAGTCGGTCAATCGTTTTTTGACGATATCTTGCCATCTACTGGCCCGATTTGGATGATCTAACCACTATTAGATGCGTCTCAATGAGCTCTACAACTTTTCAATTAGTGGACATGTATCGTTAACTTAGTAAGAAAAAAGATTTAGATAGAAGCATGCTGCATTTCGTCTATAGTGATTTTCATATGTGATTTCCATCACAGATTTTTATATAGTCGGTCAATCGTTTTTTGACAATATCTCGCCATCCACTGGGACGATTTTAATTATCTAACCGCCGTTAGATGCGTCTCAATAAGCTCTACAACTTTCAATTAGTGGACATGTATCATTAACTTAATAAGAAAAAAATTTTAGATAGAAGCACACCACATTTCGCCTATTCTTTAGTTGACAGACAGATTATCAATTAAATTTACACAAAAGTTGAAAGTTCTTGGGATCCTGTAATTGGATTTTGATAGTTTTGGGCTTGTTAGAATCATCTCACTGAGACAAACATTTTGGTAGTTGAATCATCCAAAACAGACCAGTAGACCAAAAGTTATCTAATTTTTAATATATATATATTATTAAATTTTAACTAATTAAATGCTTAGAAAAATTATTAGGTGGGGTAGAGGGTCAGCTACTTAGTGAAATTCTAATCAGGTGATTTCTGGCGCTCCCCTAAGTATTTGTTGATAAAATGTTATATCGATGAGTTGATTGTTAATAAAATAATACAGACCCATTTAGAATCAGTTATATGATTGAATTGATCAAAAATCATTTTTTCGAATATTACAATCTTTAAATATCACCTGATCTAGTTTTTTTAGAAGAAATTTTATTTGTTTAGCTTTTACTTTTAAGAAATTTGTTTATATATTTTGAAAATATACTTCCTAAGTTTAGAGGTATTTTTTAAAATAATATATTTTTCTATTTGTCAATGATCAAATATTTTATGCATCCTGTTAGAGGCATGCTATTTATCACGTGATATTTTTTACTTAGTAGCCATTTCTATTCATGTATAGTGTGATCACTTTATCTAATTTTGATTAACTAATATAATATATAGACGTGATTACTACCTTTGACCATGTATCCATGGTAAAAATCATATGATAAATGGCATGCCCCTTATATAAAGAAAACATTTTTGGCCTTTTATTTTTAATACTTCATTTCTTTATATTTTCTAATTTTTGAATAAGTAGCTACAAGTGTCTTTAATTTTTTTGCCATCTGATATTTTGTTAATTTTTTTAAAAATATTTAATTTGCTTTTTCAATCAATCTGCAAAATTCGCTTTTACAAACTTTCAATTGTTCATAATTATCTTTTATATAATTGAGTAAAATAGGACCTCAAAATATACATAGATAGATCAGGTATTAGTTTGTTTATTTTTTGTATTTTTATGCAGATCTTTTTTATTTATAGTAATTTTATTGCTTATTTTTGAAGTTTTTTTGCAGATTTTTTTTATATTTAGTAATTTTATAATTAACCTGACCTATATATATATTTCAGGGTCCTAGTAAAATTATAATCTTTTAGTTTATCTTTTTTTAGACAGGACCAGGAAATCTTTATTATAGGTCCCTACTATAAAAAAGTCAAATTATATTCTTTGCGAATCAGGGGTGTTTTAATTAAGCGAATCAGTTTTGCAGGCATCTTTAAAAATTTAATAGTAATATGAATCATATTGGTAGAGCACCTTGGAGTACACAAATAGTCTAATTCTAAAAAAAAAAAAAAAAAAAAAAAAATTCAAAAAAAGTAGATTCGAATAAAAGAGAAAGACAAATTAAAAAAAATTGGCTTAGGAAAAAAATCTTAAAAAAAACCCATTTTACACAATTTTTGCTTTTAAAAAAAAACCTCTAAGCAACGATTTTCAATTTGTTAATTGGCTTTATACAAACTACAATAAATATTAATTTAAAACTTTATATCTATAATCGTTAATATGCAATTTATTAGCCAAGCTATAATATTCAAATTAATTAGAGCAATTACCAAAACCAAATTATGTAATAATGCCAACTTTGATAAGAAGTTTAAGCCATTACAAAATTATATAAACCAATTACAAAAAGCATGAGTAAGAAGTTTAAGCTACTATAAATGGCAGGATTTTACGTAGATTCATATGGGTGGGAGGGCTCAGATGTGAATTTTGCTTCAAAAGAAGATAGCTGCTAATTTCTTTACGGCAGCATATTCTTATATCTATTTATATCTGACAATGAAATATTGTTAGTAATTTCATTATTATTTTCAATTAGGCAATTCATTAACTTTTTTTTACTTATCTGGCTTCGTATTTCTCATGCTCTTGATTGAATTCCTGATTAGGATTATCAGGCTTGACTGAATTGCTTCCTGTATATCTCTGCTTGAGATCTGTTGACTTATATCAACTTGAAGTTTTATTTTCAAATTTATAATCATGCTGCAATGTACATAAATAAGGTCATAAAATTTTTAGATGTACATATAATACTTTTTATTTAAAAAAATTAAGCCTTATAATAAATAAAAAAATTTATAAAGCAAATCATTTTATAACTACTGTAGTACCTTTTTATATAACCTTTATTTGCAAATCTATTTATAAGCAGTAACTAATTTTTTTGTGAATTATATAAAGCCAATGACTTCACACAACTTTATAATAATTTGAATCTATAATAAGTTGATCATAATTTTTAAATTTATAGTAGTGTTCAAATATAGTCATAGCAAGGACCTATAATAAAAATTTTTTGGTTTTTCTTAGACTATATAGTTGAACTAGTTTTAATGGGTAACGATACATTTTGTTCTTCAGTCATGTTTTTTGTTTGCAAGAATTAGATTTTCTTCTGTCGAATTTACAAAGAAGAAAAATATTTTTCTAAGTGAACATATTGTGGTATTAGCGATTTACTTATTGAAGGGAAATTGAGTTTTGTTAAAAGTTAATACATTCTATTCAGATTCTGGACCATTTATTAGCATTGCTAAAGAAAATAAAAAATAAACAACCAATCGTTATATATTGTTTTATCCAGATTTAAATTCTTATCCTAAACCCTTGTATGAATACACCCAATTCTGCAATTATTGTTGTTAAAATTGATTATAGGAAATCGTAAACCATATTTTTATATAATGTTACTATAATGCTTATTATTATTAATATTAGCGAATTTTTTTTTTTTAATTTACCAATAATTATACTGATAACAACCCATTTTTTTTTACTTGTTGGCTCTTATTTTACGGCTTAGTACTTCTAGCTTTAAAGGAAACTTAAGATTATTTTCTATCTTTTTATTATATTTCTATATTCTAATGCTTGATCATTATAACATTAATTAAATATATATTTCGCAAATTTAATATTCACAAATTTAATATTATTATTCTTGCTTATTTATTAAGAATAAAAGTTTAGTCATTTTATTAAAGTCAGAGAACTTTAAAACATAAACAAAAAAAAATTTTTTTAATAATAAATCGATTAAAATCTCAAAACTTTAATATATAGTCAGACTTCTCTAAATGCATATTATTGGGACCAAACTTTTGGAGGTATGCATTAAGAGAACAATAAGAAAAAATGCATTTATAAAGGTTTGGTATATATTTGGGCCAGTAAACTAATATACATTTAAGGAGGTTATGCACTTAGAGGTGATGTATTTAAAGAGGTCCGACTATACGCAGAATTTATTGCAACGAATATATTTATATTTTTAAAAATTAAACTATTAATACTATTTTTTTATTTAAATTTTCTTTATTATTTTTTTATTAGAATACTTAGTTTCAGCAAAAAAAAAAAAACCAAAACCAAAAAAAATCTACTTGTCCTAGTCACCATGTAGAGGTGCATTCTATGACTAGGTAAATATCTCGAAAAAGAACTCATAAAAACTCAAGTAAGCTGAGAATTTTATTAAACCTCAGTTTTTCAAGCAAAAACTGATTAAATAGGACCTCAGACATCTCTCATATAGGTCATAACTGAATTTTGGCCAATTTTGGTCCAATTTGCTAAAAATGACAAAAAATATTTGTTTAAATAACTTTTAATCTAGTGATCAGTATTGAATGAACTTTTTTTGTTAGATGTACCTCACTAAGAGCTTCATTTTTAAAAAAAGTTTGTTCAAATTGGTCCACTGGATGCCAAGATAATTGACAAAAACTGTTTTTTGTTTCTCAAATTTTAGGGGTTTTGCTAAAAAAAACAAGTATGACCTCTATACTAGATGTCTGGGGTCCTGATTAAATAACTCCTGCTGCTTGTTAGTTTATTGCTTTAAGGTTCATTTTGACGAAACGTGACCTGCTTAAAAGGAACATGAGAAAAAAAAATTGGTTTGACAAAGAACTCGCAAAAATCCAAATGAGCTGAGAATTTTATCAAACCTTAGTTTTTTGAGCAAAAACTGATTAGATAACATTGGAAAAATAAAAACATTAATAATCTGCAGTAATGTTCAAATTTATCAAATAAGTGCAGAATTTTGTTTAAAAAATTGCAAAGATTTTCAAAATTTAGATTTTTGTATTTCTTTGCAAATTTTTTGCCAAAAATCCGTGAAAATATTTAAAAAGTATAATATTCGCAGATTATAATAGAATCGGGAAAATAAAAACATTAATAATTTGTAGTGATCTTCAAATTTTTCAAATAAGTACAGAACCTTGTTTAAAAAATTACAAAGATCTTCAAAATTTGGATTTTTGCAGTTCTTCGCAGATTTTTAGCAAAAAATCTGTGCAAATATTTAAAAAGTATAATCTTCACAGATTATAATAGGCGCCGTCTATTATAATCTGTAATAATCTCCAAACTTATAATTTCAATACTTACCTGCTAGTAAAAATACGAGAAAATCAATAAACAAAACAAACCGAAAATAAATAAATAAATAAATATAGTAAAAAAACACAGTTTTTTTATTTATTATTATTATTTTTTATTCCAATTTTTTTATTTAAAATTTGAAATAACACGATGGTGGGAATAAAAGTAAATTTCTGGTTATTCCCATAATAAGAAATAACTGGAATTTACTTTTATTTCCACGTACGTATTTCTGTACTTTTTTTTTTATATTTTATTAATTTTAATTTATCAGAGATTTTTTTTCAATTTTTTTATTTATTTAATTTAATTTTATTTTTTTTATTTACATATAGCATTAATTACCTTTCTGAACTTTAATATTTTTAAATAAATTATTATAAAACTAGTTGGTAAGTACTTAAATACGGTTGTTTTTTTTTGTTAAACGGAGTTGATTTTTATTGATTTTTTTTATCGATTTTTTCGATATTTATCTTTTTTTGATTTTTTTTTTATTGTTTTTTTTTGAATTTTTTTTTATTTTATTTTTTTTTCTATTTTTTTTT
>QKWP01001595.1:22419-40834 GCA_003550325.1 Gigaspora rosea
TTTTTTTCGATTTTTTTTTTATTTTTATTGCTTTTTTATTACTTTTCTTTTTTATTTTATTTTATTTTTTTTTCGTTCTTTATTTTTAATGTTTTTTTCTGATTTTTTTGTTTTTTTTTTTGAATGTATTTTTTTATTTTAATTTTTTTTTATATGTTTTTTTTTTTATTTAATTATTTATTTAAATTATTTTTTATTTATTATTAAGTTAAGTATAATTTATTTTTTTTATTTATAATTATTGTTTTTTTATTAAGAACAATTCTAACCACCATCCTGGATGATTTTACTAAAAATCATCCAGGTTTTACGATTTCATATCGATCAATAAAAGATCGATTTATTTTAAAATTTATTATACCGGTACATAATAATACGTATATATGTATTTAGTACTGTATAATCAAAACCCCCTCCCAAAACTCAACATAATGAAACTGACCCTAACCCTAACCTTTAGGCCTCGTGATTATTTTCGGCCTCATGATTATTAGATTAAAGTAGGTTATTTTATTAAGTTACCTATGTTGTACAAAATATATTTGAATCATCGATGTGCAACAAAATTTCAAAAATACATTTCTAATCTATAGTAAAATCAAGAACCAATAACACAGAAAACTATAGCGAAATCACAAGAAACAACGACATAAAAAGTCACAGCAAAATCACAAGCATAAATGATACCGAAAACCACAACGTTAAAAATCACCACGAAATCACAAGCACCAACAACGAAAAGAGCTACGAAGAAACCACAAGCACCAAGCCACAGCGAAATCACAAGCACCAACGCACTTGAAGCCAAGTCAAAATCACAGGTACCAACGACGAAAAAAGCTATGGCAAATCCACAAGTACTAACGACACAGTGAAATCACAAACCTCAACGACACTAGAGCACGGTGAAATCACAAGCACCAACTACACCGAAAACCGACGAAATCACAACCTCCAATAACATTAAAAGCCATAGCGAAATCACAAGCACGAAAACCATAACAAAATTGAAACACCAATGAAAGCGAAAACCACGGCGAAATTACAGACACCAACGACCACGACACTAATAACACGAAATCCACAAGCTTTGACGACGACTCCTACGACGATTCCATTAGCAAAGACGACTTCACTAGCTGTTACAGTATCTAGAAATAAAGTAGACGTAAATAAACTAAAAAAAAAAAAATTGATTATCACTGATGATCGACAATCAACATTAGTTATATATGATAATCATGGGATAGTGATTAGTGAAACCATCCTGGATGATATTAATAATAATTCTTTTATTAATTATAATTTATTGTTTTTTTAATTATAATTTAATTTTTTTTATTTATAATTTGTAATTTTTTTTAACTGTTAACGTTTTTACGTTATTATAATTTATTTAATTTATTTTTAAAGCGGATATTACCATTACGACGATTTTTACATCAACAGTTATACAAGATAATCAAGTTAAGTATAAAACTTTTTTTTTTGCTGTATTTTCTTTTTTTTCAACACTATTTTATATTTCAATCTTTTTTCAGTTTTTTTCTTCCTTTGTTACTTCGATCGGGAACATATGATAGCGTCGAGCTTGGAAATCTGAAATTTGGTATTGGGGAAGTAAAGTTTCATTTCGTGAAATGGTACCGAGATTGGAGTTTTCGAAGAGTAGTATAAGGGAAGTATCTTGTTTCTTTCTTGCTTTCATTCTTTAATCTTCTCTTGTTGACTAACCTTTCTCTTATAGATTATACTTTGACCGGGAATATGAAATTGGCAGAGCGGTCATACATTTTGGTATTCTTTCTTTGCTCGTATAGCATCTGGAATTTTTTTATCGCTGGTGCTCTTTCGTCGTTGGTGTTCTTTCATCGCTAGTGTTCTTTTATCACTAGTGTTCTTTCGTCGCTAGTGTTCTTTCGTCGCTGGTGTTCTTTTGTCGCTGGTGTTCTTTCATCGTTAGTGTTCTTTCGTCGCTGGTATCAAGACTATTTCATCGCTGTGGGGGGTGTTGCCTGAAGTTTTTTTTGCCGTTAGTGTTGGCGTGTACAGTTATGTATTCATTATTATTTTTTTTTACTTTCAGTATTTTGTTCGTATTATACTAATTCTTTTCAGGCTCAAAGTAGGTAGCTGTCGCATCTTACGTTACTGGATATGCTCGTTGTTGGTGTCGAATTTGCCGAATTTGAGAGGCACACTGTCTAACGTTCGTGGTTGGTGTAGTGGTTTCTTTATGGAGTTTGTGCAGTGTAGTCTTTATGCTGTTATGTGGTGTTTGTGAGTATCTTTATGGTGTTTGTGCGTTGTTTCTAAGGCTTTTTGTGATGTTTCTTGCAATACCAGTATGTTTTGTAGTTTTTTTTTTTTTATTTATAAAAATATATTATTATTATTTTTTTTAATAAAAATATATTATTTTTTATTATTTTTGTGAAATTTATAATTGATCAATATTATATATATTTGTAATAAATTACATTATTAAAATATATGAATATTCAAATATATTCTTTTAATATATGAAAAATTAGCATTATTATTTGCTTTTTACAATCTGCGGATTATTGATTAAAAATTTGCGCAGAAAATTAAATCTGGCAGAAAATGAAGAAAAAATTTCTTTAACGATTGCTGGCAGGGTCGCAGATCTGTATTAATTTTTAATAATTGTTTTTTTTTAAAAATTTGCACAGATCTGTACTTTCCTGATGTGCACAGATTATTGAATTGTTAATTGTTGAAGATTTGTGCAGAAAATTAAATCTGCACAGAAAATTAAAAAAAAATTCTTTAACGATCACCAGCAGGGTCGCAGATCTGCATTAATTTTTAATAATTGTTTTTTTTAGAAATTTGCACAGAGCTGTACTAAAAAAACTCTCCTGATGAACCCCTACTGCTTGTTGATTTATCGCTTTAAGGCTCATGTTGTCAAAAAAGTGACCTGTTCAAAAGGAATACAAGAAAAAAAATAAACAAACAAAAAAATTGTAGCCAATAACAAAAATATCATAATACTCTTAAAGAATATTTTGATATTTTCCAAAACAATTGGGATTAAAAGTATAACCTCTGGTTGGAATATTCTCAGAAAACACAAAATATCCTTAAGAATATTATGCACTTTTGCTAAAAACTTTAAAGAACAGGATAATAAAATGTGTAAACAAATAATGTGTATCATAAAGAAGTGTAGTAATGAAAAAAGATGTAGTATCAAAGAGATAAAGGAAAATAAAAAAAACATAAAGGGTAAAATGAAATTAGTGAGTTGAGTGAAAGGTTGGAAAAAGTAGTTCTTATATATCTACAAATGCGTAAATACTGCTACTACTTGATCGACAAGATCGTCTAATCACAGTTTGACATTTGCGACTAATCAAATCAATATATTTTCTACTATCATAACAAAAATTAGTCAGAAAACTATATAGACAAAAAAATTTTATTAAAATATCTTATTAGGGCAGTGTCATTAATCACCTGATTATTTTTTATCAGAGGCCTACCCCCCTTCCTCTTCCTTAATATATAAATAGTCAGGTTCTTATATATAATTTCAACTTTTTTTACCCCACTCCCCCTCTAAAAAATCACTTGATTTTTGTTACTCCCCTTATTGTAGGGATGTTACAGTCTGTCCTGGTCTGGTCTCGGTTCAAAAGACCTGGTCCGAGCAGTGGACCACAAACTGGACCAAATTTCATAAACCGGTCCATGGACCAGTCCTAATTTAGTTCAGTTCAAGGACTGGTCTACCTGCAGCCAATAGGATTGGAGAATTTTGACTAGCATCAGAAAATTTTTTATATAGATAAATATCGATATATAACAATTAATCGATATATATCAATTAAAAATTAACGATATATATTGATAAACTAGTTATATATCGATATGTATCTATAACCGATATATAACATAAATAGATATAAATCACTATATCTATTAATCGATTTTTATCATATTTTATTAAAAGCATATATAGCGATTAATAGATATTAATCGCTATATAGTCAAAATAGATTTTTTATTACATAATGCAACATGGTGCACCCCTAATCATGGAGTATTATCAACATCAGATCAGTTTTTATTTTTTTTTGTCTTTTAATTCATATTACAGTAATATATCTGTTATTAACGGTTACTAATTTAATTTTTTTTCTTTTTTATATTATTTTTTTTTATTTTTTTTTTTTTTTTTTTTTTTAATTTAGTTCATGGGCATTCTTGGAAATTCCGGGAAGTATGATTATATATATCTCTTTGTTCCTGNTATATTATTTTTTTTTATTTTTCTTTTTTATTTTTTTTTTAATTTAACTTATGTATTTTTTTTTTAATTTACGTACTAACTGCTAATATTTTTTTTTATTGTTTAGATTAAGCTTTGACTTTGTTGGTGCCTTGGTCGGTTCGGCTTCGTCACTGGTGCTTTGTCACTGTAGTGCCTTGGTAATTTGGGTGTTGCTGATGTCGTTGACGCCAAACTTCTGGTGTTTCGTTACTGGATATTCTGTCTTTAGGCTTCGTTCCCTGTTTGAAGCCACCTCTAGTATACTGTGGCTTCTGATTCGTCATTACACAAGATTGTAGGCTAGTTATTGTTGGGTATTTGTTAGTTTTGTTAGTGTTGCCGGAAAGTATAGTTTCATTTGTTTGTTCTTATTTTTCTTCTATCTTGTGGACATGTTACTAACGTTTCCTTTTTTTTTTTAGATTTGTTAAAATGAGTTCATGGGCATTCTTGGGAATTCCAGGAAGTATGATTATATCTTTTTGTTCCTGTTTTTTTGTCTTGTAGATGCGTTACTAACACTTCTTTTTTTTTGAATACGTTTTGGGTATTCTTGGGAATTTTCGAAAGTATGATTTCATTTCTTTGTTCTTGTTTTTTTATCTTGTAGATGCGTTTCTAATGCTTTCTCTTTTTTTCTAGGTTTGTTAAAAAGGTGTCTTTGGGCATTCTGGAAAGTATAATTCTACTTCTTTCTTGTTTCTGTCTTGTGGGCGTGTTACTGACGCTTTCTTTTTTTTTTCTAGATTCGTTAAAGGTGTCTTTGGATTTTCTTGAAATTCTAGGAAGTGTAATTTTATTTTTCTTGTTCCTATTTGTATTTGTCTGTCTTGTGAACTCGTTACTAACATTTTTGGGCTTTTTCAGAATTTTGGGAAATATGGTTTCATTTGTTGTTCTTGTTGAGTTTGCAAACGCGTTACTAATACTTTCATTAAGGTATTGTGAAGGACGTTATTGGTGTCATTATTGGAATTGTGAAAACACTTTTGTTGTTAGTGAGTTGTCGTTATTGGAATAGTAAATTAATTTTGCCGGTGTTGTCTTCGTTATTGAAGTGGCAAATTACTTTCGTTGTTGGCGACGCTATTATTGAAGTAGTAAAATAAAATACTTTCGTCATTGGCGTCGTCGTGATCATTGCAATCAATATTGTCATTGTTTGATTTCATTGCTTTTGCGATTAATTAAGTTAGAGTATCTTGGATTCTTGGATTTCGTCGCTTTTGCAATTAGTTAGGATATTTTGGATTCTTGGTTTTCATCATTTTTGTATTTAGTTAGGGTTAGGGTGTTTTGGATTTCATCGCTTTTTTACTGTTAGTTAGGGTTAGGGTGGGTTAGAGTTAGGGTTAGGGTAGGTTAGAGTAGTTTTATTAGGTTGTTTTGTACTATGACAATTATTGATTATGCCATGCAAGAGTAATAAATTAATTGGGCATAATTATTATAAATCACGTACTTATGTAAATTGTAATAAATTTCAGTATTAATTGCCATAGATCGTGTAATGGCTTTAAAAAACCCCCTTATTATATAATCAGACAGATATATTATGATGCAGGTGCATTAATTTTGTATATTGATTATATATCGATTATTAACTATTATTGATATGTATTGATTATAATCACTATCAATATATTGGTTATATATCAATTACTAACCGGTCAGATATATATTGATACTAAATACCCCTGCCGATTTCTATCGATAGTGATAGTAATCGATATATATCGGATATAGATAGTAATCGATATATATCTTATCAGATATATATCAATTACTATTTATATCAATATATATCGATTACTATCACTATCAATAGAAATTGGCAGGGGTATTTAGTATCGATATATATCTGACCGGTTAGTAATCGATATATATCTATATATAAAATTTGCTGATGAGTAACACACTAATTGAAATTCTGAATGAACTATATTATTACATAATGTTATTTTTTATATAAATAAAATGTAAAAGTATAATTACTTGTAATAAAAAGATAATCGTAAAGCAGAAACAGATATAGAAATTATCCTGTTTGGGTCAGGAACTAGTAATTTTTTAACCTTAATTCAGTTTTTATCAATTAAAGGTTATACACGAAAACCAATTCCAGTAAATCAATTTCGACTGAAGAATGTGCTTGGAATATTATTTTAGAACAAGTTTGATTTAGCCTCAATTGCATAGTTATGTATTTAAGGCTAGGGTATCTCATATGATGTTACACATATGTAATTTTATGCAGATCACGGATTTAGCCCCTATAAAAGATTATACAAACTCGTGACTGTTAAAGAATTTTAACCCACAGTCTAACATTGTTAAAACGAAGTTTTTTTAGTTGTTTAAAGGTTGTGTATTTGCTAGTAAACAGTTTTTTCATTAAACGAACTGTTTAAAAAGAGGTTTGTTTAGAAACAATATAGTATTAACTTTGTGCATGTGGCTTCAAAAATGCGCATGTCAAGTAAACTTTTTTAACAAACAGTTTTTTTTCTTTAACTTTTACAGGATATAACTTCGGTCACTTGTTTACATCCAATGATATTATAAAAATTATTTGTAATTAAGAATTTTTTGAAAGTTTATTAGAAACCTTTCGTATTTATTAAGAGATCTATTTATAGATTAGACAATATTTAGAACCGTATTAAATATAGTACAGTGCGGGACAGCTTAAGATATCCGATTTTATTGGTTGTTTTAAAAATAGTATAACTTGACAAAAAATTATTAAATTAAAAATCCCTCTTTCAAATTGATAGTTTGTAACCCAAACTACATTTCTGAAAGAGGATTTTTTTTTATTTTTATTTTTAACAGTGTTATAACTGTTTAAACTTTGTTATTTTACATATAAAATAAAAATTTGGCGCTGATCTACATACATAAGCCAATAAAAATTGATTATTTTTGTATTACATTATCCTAAATTTGGCGCATCTTAGTAAAATACTTGATGTTTTATAATGTCCTGATCAAATTTGGCGCCTTTTTATTAATAAAATAAAAAGTAGATATCTTTTGTTGTCCCGCACTGTATATAAACTATTTGGAAGATTGGATTTTTTGTGCGCAAGTGTTTGTAACAAGTATTTAAAACTTATTGCAAATAAAATTTTTTATTATAATATGAGTAAGATTGTATAAAATAAAAAAATCAAAGATTTTTAGTCTTCATACGTTCATAGGCATAAAATAATTTGATTGGCTAATAAATAATAAATTACTATTTTTAGATTAGTTACACGAATGATCTACAATATGCAGCATGTCCGTTATTTTAAAGTAATGCATAAAATATAAATTATGGACGGACCGATCTGGACTGGTCCCAATTTATGGACCGTGGACCAGTCGTGGACCGCTTAGACCGGTTCAAAAGACTGGTTCAGACCGCGGTCCTTGCCGGACCGTAACACATTGTGAAAATTTCAGCTACATTATTTGATTTTCAAGACTGTTTTGGAAAAAGATTGAAAATTGTCTTGGTCTTTTAAACATAATGGTAAACTCATAGGTCGTTATTGAATGGCATACGTAGTAATAAATTAACGTATAAATATGATAATAACTACTTTTATCCATGGTTTTTTTTTTTTTTTTGGGTATTTTGATTTTAAAGAAAATATAAGATTGCTCGAAATATCATTCTAATAAAATGCATCCACTTAGTTATTCAGTCAAATTTTGGCTACAAATTTTCTTGAATGATTTGTGATCAAACTAAAAAATGTATATGCAGAATTGTAGTCTATGATAATTTGGAAGTAGAGAATGCAAAAAAAAATTCATACAATTGTATTCTCTTTACGTACTAACAAGAAAAAAACAAAAAAACGTAACACTATAAACTCATTTATGTATTATTATTAAAAATCAATGCTGTTAATCAATTTACATATTACACCCAACCGATTAAAATGGTTTTTTTTTCAAAATTTTTTCAAAAAGTAATTTTGTGCTATTGTATATTGCAAAAATGTCTATAATAAATGTCCTTCTATAAATGAAATAAAATGTTTTGGAATTTTAAATATAATAGTATTTTTTTTTTGAATATAAATAAATTAAAATGATTCCTCAAATTTTTGGAAATATAATTAAAAAGTTGAGATAGATTAAAGTTTACACAAAGCATTAAACAAAAAAAAATTTTTTTCAATTGTCTTCAATCACCACCTTTGATAATTTATATAAAGATAAATAATGAATAATTAATTATTCAACGTATTTCAAAAAAATCCAAACAAAACATGCTAAAATTGATCCTAAAACAAAATATCCATATAATATATATACTACCCAACCCATCGAAGACTCCAAAGTTGTTGCACCTATTTTTAACGTTTCAGCATTAATATTTGAAGCATCCCAAGTTATCACATCAGTCATTGGTGAATTCCAAATAAATGAACCCCAATTTGATATATCAAACCATGACAAATTCAAATTTAACAAATTGGACAAAGAAAAGTTCCAGGTTGATATTTCAGGTAGCGACAAATTATTAGAAGTTGATGAGTACAACCAAGGTAATGGGAATCGACTTTGGAAGAACGTGGTATGAAGGAATATGATGATCATAGAATGTAGAAAAATTAAAGTCCTATTAATCAAAATCATTAGTAAAATAAATTTTATAAGCATTAGCATTGCTTGGCCACGATTAAACATTATGAGATATATGAGATATACTTACAATAAAATACCAACAGTCCAAATAAAGCTTACATTCTAATAAAGAAAAATAAATACATATGTAAGTAAAAATCATATTTAAAATATCGATTCAAAAAATACAAAGTATTGTGTTTGTTTGTGTTTGTGTTTAATTTGATTAAAAGACTTAACATTAAATATAAAGTGTAACAAAACACATAATTATCCAAAAGTGAAATTATTTTAATAAGAGAAACGTAATTACCTTTATTGATTGAGTTCCTTTTTCCGACTTTATTTCACTTTTAACCTTTTTCACAACCCGACTATTATCAGACGATTCAGTTATAGACCCATTCTTTGTGGTTTTGACACCTCTTCCTTTCGAAGACATTACTACCGTCCGTGAACATTTTTTGCTTAATTTATTTTTAGTAAGGTCACCATTGATAGTTTCTTGTTTAATTGGCATCATTTTATTTGAAACGTAATCCATCTTATTTTCTTCTATAGCACTATCTTTATTATCGTTACTATTTGCAGTTTCGTCCGTTATTATTTTGTTTTTATAATCATCTTTCTTAAATTGATTAGTAGTCATTATATTAAAGGCTTCTAGGCGATTACCTTTAGTATTATTATCTGATTTTACACGGATTTCTACAAGTTTGCGCTCATTGAATACATTATCTGAATTAATGTTAATTATTGGTGATTTATCATTTTCATCATTATCACCTGTCCATTCTGAATCTTTAATTGGATCTGAAATTTGTTTTGAATGACCATTTCGGATCACTTGAAGTAATGATGAATTTGATAAATCATTTTCTAAACCAGAATTCATTGCAATCTCGTTGCCCAATTTTTTCATAAAATTCAATTGTGATTCTTTTTCTAATTCAGCTCTACGAATATTTTCACGTAATTTTTTATTTTCTTCTATTAGAGATTCATAATTCCTTTTTAATAACTCATTAAGAACAAGAGAATCTTCTAATTGAGATTGTAATGATTTCACTGTAGAACTAATCTTTTGAGAATCTTTTAATTCTTTTTGAAATGAGCAAATTAATGATTCAGTTTCAGTCTTGTGTTTAGCCTGCTCTTTCTCAATAAGTTCACGGTACTTATTGCAGTTAGCATTAGATTTTTCTAGGTCTTGACGAATTTTGGAAATCTCATTAATTAGACGTCTATTATCCGTTTGAAGGCTTTTTATCTCACAATCTTTTAAAATAATTGTGTTGGTTTGATTTTCAATTTTTTCGTTGAATCGTTTAAGTTCTTCATTTAAACGAATAATTTCATCATTTTGTGGTTTTATTGTTCTTTTATTATCAGGTTTATTATGTTTCAAATCTTCCAAAAAACTATCGGTTGAAAATATCAATGATCCATTTAGATTGGTTGTAAGTGGATCAATTTTCTTATCTCTGTTTTCTTTATGTATAACATTGTTCATTGATTTTTCAAGTTTACCCTTTTCAGGGCACGACTCACATTTCGATAAACCATTGGTAGTCTTAGTTGTTAACACCTATATTATATATATTATATATATTATATATATTATAATGATTAATAATCATACAATTATTTAAATGACGATAAAACCAAGTATTGAGATTGAGTAATAATACCTTATCCGCATTATCAAAGACATTTGTTATATCGTTTAGTGTCGTACTCATTTCATTTAATCGTTGGGATTCTTCCTTACAGTTTAATAATTCTTTCTATAAGCGTAATAAATCAAATAATTATTAAAATAAATTGTTTAAAGAAATTATATAAAATAAATAATTATCTTATTATACCTCAAGAAAGTCATAAATAGAAAGTCCAGGGTTTAAAGTGAAATCGAATTTTGTTATATCATTCGTATCCTGTAAGTTAGTTGGGGTTTTATTAAAAATACAAGTAATAACATATAACATATGGGGTCTGTTCCTTGAAAATGACCTTACGGGACATAGTAAATCATATGATCAAAACTTGATTTTCAAGGAACAGACCCCATATGTTTTAAAATTATATAATAGAATTTCATTATTTATACCTCATCTCTGGCTGAATCACTAAAGAGATATTTAAATTATTAATAAAATATACAATATTTTTTTTAAAGTTATATCAAAGTTATTAACTTACTTATTAGACTTGTACTTTGTACTTAAGTTTTTGTTATTATACTGTCTAAGAAAGCTGACTGACGCACACACCTTACGAAACAACAATTTTTTATCTTGTTCATTGTAGATATCAATACCAAACTCCTATAATATATAAAATAAAATGAGAAATTGTGAAATTCATAGATATAATTTGAAATACAATTAATATAATTAAACGTATACGTACCAAAATATCACGTTGTTTTAACTCTATTTTTTCATCCTCATTATCTTTATTGATGCGTCGTCCATTGACAAACGTTCCATTACTTGATCCTGTGTCTTTAATATAAACCTAGTTAAATGAATAAAATCAAAATTCTATTAATATTTTTATAATATCAAGAATATATGTAAAGAAATACGAATGCTAAGAGTCTCATTAAGGATCCCACTATTTTATCGACCAAAAAAAAAAGCTCTCGGATAATATTACGGGTATTAAATTCTAATTATCTAATTCCTAATACTATTACCGGACGTTTCCATCACTTTCATGACTAAAGCACCGTAATTCCATAAAACAAACCCGTTTCACTTCCATATATAAAATTGAGTACCTTCCCGTTCTCAAACCAAACCTCAGCATGAGTCCTTGAAAGCACTTTACTGTCAAAGTACCCATTTGTCTCAGCCGGGCTTGTTTGCTTGTTTGTTGATCTACCGATCTTGACTGGTATACCTTCAGTCAATGAGAGTCGTTTTGTGCTAAAAGTTTCATTCAATGAATCTAAGATCACTGTCTGTTTTATAAAAGTAGGAATAACTGGGGCACTATAAGATTTTGACGGTGTACGTTTAGTTGTATTTGTTATAGAGTATTTGGTAGAACTCATAGCTAGAATATTCAAGAAATTAAAAATGCGCAAAATAAAATAAAGTTTTTTAGTATATAATTCAACTAAAGACAATAATATGTATATGATTTAATAAAGGTTTTCTATTGGCAGAAATTACAGTATCTTGCATTGCATAATTCGTATATCATTTACACATTTTTTTAAAAACGGCAATTTGACAACCATATTAGTAATTAAAGTTACCTGTAGTTGCCGCGGCTTTTTGATGAAACGATGGTGTGTATCCGTTAGCATAACGAATAGAGAAAATATCCATCGTTATCAATCGAGATGGTGAGAAATGTAAAAAAAATACGTGTTAAAGAAGTTAAAGAAGAAAAACAGATACAAATAAGGGATTTAATAAATTTTGACAATTTAAATAAGTTTTTTTTGAATTATGATTTCATATGCGACAATCATGCGTTGATTAGAAAATCATGATACCGGTATTTATTAAATTCTTTATGACTCTGATATTGTAATACATTACATAGTGATAAGCAAGCTAAGTGTACGCATGACTATTTCTTGCATGAACTCCGGAGAGAATCAAGGCTTATAAAGCAAAGCCCGGAAGAAAAATTCCCAAGTTCCATTATCGGAATTATACTTCCACAATTAAAATATCTTTTTAAATCAATTATCAAAACTTTCAGGAAAGTTTTCTGTACGGTAAATTTTTTGCTTTTAGAAGAAATAGTGAATCATTTAAAATTCTTTGTAAATTTTAACAGAATCTACGAACATAAATTTTTTTTTTCTTTGACGTTAATAGTTACAGTAAGAATCATCATACTAACTTTATTTGGCCTAAGCCATTCAAAAGAATTTTTTTTTTAGTACGTACGTACGTACGTAGAAAAACAAATATGTGTGATCCAACAGCCCGGGCTTTTTTTTTTTTTATATAATCATACATAAATTTTTTAATATAAATCTTTTTGTTCTGGTTAAAATTTAAAATCATAAGGATCACCTCGGTAAATTTCGATTAATCGAAATAATAACTCACCTGGGTAGTTTATTTAATTTTCGACTGATTAGAATCTTGTCTCCATCATTCTTAGTATAAAGAACATCAAGCTCATTGATATTTAATGTCACGGCTAGTGCTGAAATTTGATCTCGATATCCCGATACGAAATTTAAAAATTTTTTTTAGATTTTTATTTTTTATTTTTTTATTATAGGAACTTTAGCAGGCCTTATACCGGTATTTTCAAATCGAAACCCCAAATTTCAGCATCAGCCGCGACATTTAGTATTTAATCTCATTGTATTTGCATTAATTTAGTTTTTGAGTATTAAGAACCTTTATTAGTCTAAACATTTAAAATAAGTTATTTTACTATTTAATTTCATTTTGATCACGCTAGTTTTTGTTCGCAAGTACAGTATAAAGAACATTTATTAATCTAGAAATTTGAAGAAAGATTTTTTTTATGAACAAAATATTTACTGTTTATTTTATTTTATGAATAAAATATTTACTATATATTTAGATTTAGCTCCATATTACAGTTGCACTAGAGGTATTACCCGGGCCGGAAAATAACGACCCTGACGGGTCAAATGTCGACCGGGTTATGACCCGGGTCAAAATAGGATCTTTTCGGAGACGTTTCTTCGACCTTATTCGCAATCAGTACTACTTGACCCAATTTTTGACTCATGACCTATCATGAAACTGACTCGGTAAAAGCTTTAGTAAAATTGTAATCTATCAATGTGATTATATATGTACAATATATGATACACATTAAAATACTATTTTAGTAAATTTTGCCTATTCTGACAGTATTCTGACCCGTTTGGCCCTGTTTAGGTTAATTTTCGACCCTTGGCCCGTCGGGTCGAGTGACCTGTACGGGTCAACTGACCCGCATTCACGGCCTTATATGGTTCTAAAGAACATTCTCATGATTTGTTGAAAATTATACATGGATTGAAACACAAAACAGATGATTAATTGATGGCTGTAATATGTAAGTCTTTATAAAGTTTTTTCAAGATCTTATTATCCGACGAATAAATTAAAACCACATATATTTTATTCGTGAAGCAATATTAATCCAGACTTTCACAATAGTAATATTTTTGTGGGATAATAGTTCGAAAATAACTCAGCTGGTACTTATGATGTCATGCCTTACGTTATCAGAACAAAGGTTTACGCTAGCTTCTGATATTTCTTAGTTATTATGTCAGAAATTCAACCGGATGAAGACATTTTTAATTTGATGACGCATTTGAATTTGCTTTTAAGCACCCGAGCTGTTACAAAAAGGAATAATAATAATATTAATTAAATTAAAGCCTTCATGTATATGTACTTGAACTACATTTTAGATATCGATTGGGGTTTTGCCTTAAAAAAATTTGGAGCACAATTAGTACGTACGTTCGTACAATACGAATATAATATTTTCGAATATTAAAAAATTATTTATAAAATAAATTTATTGAATTGCTTCCTAACGTTGCTGATAAAGTTTCAACTTCAGATAGCTTATTGCGCAATTCGTTGATTATATTATCCATTTCAATTATAGTCGATTCTAAACTTTTGATTCTTGCGAAAAGATAAAACCTATACATCCAGCAAATTTCGAAACTACACAAAAAAACAAGGTTTACAAAAATATATTAAAGATGCAGTGTAAATTCCAAATATTCATCGCATTTTTACTCTGCAAACATACATTATTCAATAAACAGCCATATATTTCGATTTTATTAAGTACTAAATTGTTTGGAATTTTAGTACATAGATAACCGTTATATAGTTGATCCAGATTTTTTCGAGTTATGAAAACCAAGAAATTTTTTGTATACCTAATATGCTGTATATATTAATAAAAATCCTATTAGATTAATACAAAACTTATACAGTAAAATGTACCATACATCTTGTATTGCACCTATCGTGATTAAACTCTAAAAACTCAACCCTCACTCGCAATCCGTCTCTCATCTCCATTGAACGTTCATGTTCGATCATGTACTCAATTTTCTTCAACGTAGAATCATCTTGATAAATTGTGTTATGACGGACAATCCATTTTTTTGATTCCAACACGCGTCATTGAGTAGACGATCGACAATACATTCATTAAAATCGGGGCAGATGAAAGGATTGCATGCCCTTGTAAAATATGTTAAACTGCAAAGCAGTTTAATGTACTGCCACTGCTCTCTGTACATTAACTAACGCTTCTGTCTCCCCCTTAGATTTTCGATTTCACGCCGCCTTAATTAAATTATATCCTGTTATAAAAGTCATAAAAAATTTTATTGGAGTAATGCATAATATAAAATCATTCTAATACAACTTCTTATAACGCACAGACAAATTTCATAGAGAGTAAATAACATCTTATATATTAAAAGATAAAAACACGAATGTTATTTGCACTCAACTATTTGGTCGTCGAGGGTCACCTTTATTCGATCTAAATATGATAAGTGTCCCTATTCTAGTTTCGAGAGGGTGAAAACAACGCTATCTTTATCCCGACCACAAGAGCACCCTCTGCTGGTTTCAAGAGAGTAAAAGACGCAATACAACTTCTGACCATTGAGAGTAACCCCTTTGACTTCAAAACGCGCTATTACGTGTCTTACCATTTAATATCAACTCTTATTAAACGTATAAATGTAAATTTTATATTGTTTAAACTGTGATTTTACGCCGGCTGTCTAGGGCTAATGCGGGCTAAAAGATCATTATGAACGTTATGATCAAGGTCGAGCCAAACATTCCCGGAAGTAGACTAATAGTCAACCATTAACCAGCCACTTGGCCGATGATTTAGTCGGCTGGCTAAGCCATCATGTAGATTACTGTAGATTACTGTGACAATGAATTTACTATTACTACGTACGTACGTCAAATAATCTATTCATTTTTGGTTAGGTATAAACTTATTAGCTAGATTTAATATTTATGTTTGGATCTGGTCGTAAATAGGGTTTTGGTTTATAGTAATTAGGGGAGATTAACATATGATTGATCGTTCGGTTATCATATAATATATAATAGAGATAATGCTTCTGATTGAATTTAATGATTTGCTGCATTCGATTTTTTTTTTTTTATAATTATGGTTAATTAATAATATAATACATATAAAGTAATTAATTATGGTGTGATCGATCATCTCTAAAAATGGGTTCAGCATGTTTTAAAATTTTTTATATGCATACTTTTCGAATATAGTAAGACCAGTAAACAAATATAATGTATAGCGAATATAATATTAGAAAGGTGGATGTTGAAATAATCGAACGTGATAAGGCAGATAAGAAAAGAACATAGTGAATAAGTGAATTTTTGGTAGATAAGCGAATGTCATATTGATAGATAGAAAATAAATACCTTAGGAAAATAATTAATTTCATCTATATATTTATTATTATTGTAAATATGTGTACATTTAGACGTTAATTAAAGTGTTTTGTGGTTATTGTAGTTACAATTTGCTTATGCGAGAATTGCTATTTTAGTTAATTAGAGTAACTCTATGAAAAAAAAAGATGGACTGGCATCACCATGTTTTATTCATCTGAATGGTATATCTCACTTGGTTTATTCGATTTTTGACTAAAATTTTGCTCAGATCCATTGATTGGGTGCATGGGGATTCTTAGTAGGATGATCAGCCTCGGTTGACTGGTCTGAACATTTTGGCAGCCAGGCTGGCCTAAGAGTTAGTATTTGCCTGTGTTATTACTAATAACCTAATATTTATAATAACAAAGATGGAAATCTACCCGAAACTAGTTTCGGAGTTCTAATTCGAAACTAGTTTCGGATTTTATAAAAAATCGAAACACCGAAACCCGAAACCCGAAACCCCGAAACTATAATCCGAAACCCAAACCTATAATCCGAAGCCTTTAAAATTTATTATAAAGTTGATTATTTTTAATTAACCCAAAATGTAAAATTATTTTTGAATAAATTATAACATTATATAGATCATTTTTTTAATTATGTTTTTTTTTTCACTGCCTCGGTTTGTTCGGGTTTTTTTTAAAGCTGGTCAACTTTATTTTTAATATCATACCGTTATTACAACTGTTTTCAAAATTCTAGGGCGATAGAAAAAATTGCCAATGATGAATCGATAAGTATTTGATGCCTTTTGATAGCAACAATTTATTTAATTCTGCGGTAACTTATCAATTCTATCATTAGTAGATATGGACGTACTAATTACTTATTATTACTTGATATTGTATCCAGTTTTTACGTAGTAAGTAAAAAAACTGATGCTAGCAAAAGCAACTTTGATTGTCAGAATTAAATTCCGGAATTATACCTTACATGTTATACTTGTGGATCATAACAACCAAATTGTTGGATGTATTCCAGCCCAAATAGCGCTGAATATTCAAATTTTATTGTATTCTTTAAGGAGATATATAAAATACATAAATGCGATTAATGTATATTGAAGAGATACATTGCATACATTAGTGCATTTGAAAGAGATATATAATACATACATTAATGCAATAAATGTATATGGAAGTTTGGGTAGTTTTTGGTGTTCAGGTGAGGTTTCGGGTTTCGAATGAGGTTTCGGGCATCGGGTGAGGTTTCGAGTTTCAGAAAGGTTTCGGAAGTTATAATCCGAAGCCCGAAACTTTCGGATTTGCACAAAAGGGTTTCGGCGCCAACTTTGGAGAGAATAAACAAATAAATTATTGATGTTTTGGCAGTTTCGGGCTTCGGTTGAGGTTTCGGGTTTCGATCGAGGTTTCGGGTTTCGGTTGAGGTTTCGAATTTCGGATAAGGTTTCGGAAGCTATAATCCGAAACCCGAAACCCGAAACTTTCGGAATCGCCTAAAAAAGGTTTCGGTGCCATCTTTGTATAATAAGTAATAAATATTTAGATGCTTAATCTGATAAAGTATTGTATATTTAACTATGTATTCAAATTTTATATGTTTGATAAAAAATAGTTATTACCGTTAATAATTACTATCATATGGTCCAACCTGACGACAACAATCAAATTCATTCACTAGTTCTTAAAAGAATTGCTCGTTCTTCAAAAGCTGCATCACTTTTATATGAAGGAAAGTTCTTTTGATCTTGTGAAATTGATAAAACATCTCTAAGAAATTTTCATCCAATACAGCAATAACGACCTATGAATTTGATCGTGCTCAAAGACCAATACAATTTTTAATTTTTTCCAAACAGTCTTAAAAATAAAATAATGCACGTCGCTGAAATTTTTCTCGATTTGTTCACAAAGATAGACGGTTTAATACAATTTTGTTTTTTTAGAAATTGTAAAATAATTTTCCGACTAATTTTGTTATTAGCAAAAAATGCGTCGATTTGATCACTGACCATATGGGGCGGATTTCATTTTTTTTTTTTTTTTTTTTTTTTTTTTTTTTT
>QKWP01001595.1:41300-53276 GCA_003550325.1 Gigaspora rosea
GTAAGACCTGTCGCTTCATCTGTAATGCAAAATGATTTAGTGATAGTATGTATTATGTTATTAAGTGCGTTCATTGACAATATGCCTTTATCTTCTAGTATTTTGCTTGTTGCTTCTTTAATCGTTTTTCTCAAGCTTATTTTATTTTTGTCGCACACCATCATATGATAGTTGCTCTCTGTTTTTCCACATTGTTGTGGGCACCATGGTCCTGTTATTGTCTTATCCCCTCTGTTTGACAAGACCTCGTTTGTGGGTAACTCTTCAAGTAACATTTTAATTTTGAATGCCTTTAGACTTGACATTTTCGGATTGGTCTCTCTTGTCGTAGGTTTGCATTTGTAGTTTAGATATTCAAAGAACGTCTCCCAATCTGTGTCCGTTTTCTTCTCCTCCCATATCTGTGTTCTAATTTGTGATTGCCATTTCGCTATTCCTTTTGCATTGTATATGTGTCGAATGAATCTTCTTGTCTTGTGCATGACTATTCTGTCTTTCCATACTGTTACGAATGTGTCTTGTCTTATGTTCTCGTACTGTATCTCGCCACTTATCTTGTACCTTTCTTGATTGACTATAATTTGCGTTTCACTATTTGGTATAAACTCGAACTGTGCACTGTTCTGAGTGCAAATTGCTTTCCATGACATCCATCCCGGCCAGTTGTGTATGTCTTGTATCTCATGTGTTTTGTATAGAGCTATGTTTTGTATGTTGGTCGCCTTCTTGCATATATTTTGTCCTTTCCTCATCTTAATCCTAATTCTCCTTTTTCCTAGTGCAGCAATTTGTATTATCGCCGCAATGAAGTGTTTTTCTTTCGAAGGCCATTCTTGTGAGAAAATCTCCCATTGCGTATTTGTTTGCTCAATTTGACATATAATTCCCTTCTTGATTATGCCTTGTCGTTCTTCGTTTCTAAATTGTAGGTTTACCGTTACTTCTTTCTTACCCCAGATCTTACTTCTGATTTCTTCTAGTGCCTTGTTATCTTCTTTTGCTCTCATTATCTTTATATCATTCTTTTCGCTTATCTTGTGTAGTATGATTTTTTCTTTTATTATATTCATTCTTCTTAGTTTTTCAAAGTCTGTTGCTCCGATTCTCAGCTTCTTTTTGAAGTCCACCTTAATTTCCCACATTCTATTTATATTGATCTTTTTTGCACATGTTTTACTGTCTATTGATGGGTCGTTTTGGTAACATCCGTTACATCTCACCAACTGGTTGTTCTGCCTCTTCTCTTTCCAGTGTTTTACTGTTGCTACCTCTCCTCTTATCGATGTAATTTTACCTATAAAATTAATGTTCGCTGAACTCATGACCATCCAGCTTGACTTTGTTGGTCTTTCTCTACTTATCCATGGGTTTGGCGTAATTAGTATCTTGTTTCCTTGTATGTATATTTCTTTTATGTGCTTTATCATTTCTTTGAACCATGCCGGTTCTCTACCTCTCGTTGTTTTCATCGTAGTTTGAGCTAAGTTGCCTATGGGGCGGATTTCAATATATTTGATTGGTGGATTTATTTAGTACTATAGTTAAAAGTACTGTTAATTTTTTTAATATTGCGATTTGAAAATTTGTATTTATGCTCAACAAGACTTTATTGAAATACTCAACAAGACTTTAGTTTCAAGGATTCCAAAATGATTTTTTTAGATCCCAACATAGGCAATAATTTACTAGTAGTAATAACGATAATTAGGATTCTCAATGGGCCGGGTTTATCTAAACCCAAGCCCGGCCCAATTCATCATGGGTTTGAAATATAAGCCCAAACCTGGCCCGAGCTTAGCCAGCCCGACCCAAGCCCAACCCAAGCCTGGCCCAACCCAAGCCTGGCCCAACCCAAGCCCGCCCAACCCAAGCCTGGCCCAACCCAAGCCCGGCCCAACAAGCCTGGCCCAACCCATAATTTGCAAATAGTATACTAATTAATTTAATCATCAACAATCAATTAGTTGTCCAATAAAATTATCATTGAATTATTATTAATTAGTTGGCAACTTGACAACTAATCAATTTTTGATTTGGGACACTAAGATAATTATATTTTCCAAATAACTTATTAAAATGTATATTCTCGAATCTATTATATTAAAAATTACAAACTTTACAAATTAACTAGAATATTATTTGGTTAATTTTTATTAGGTATTTCAGGAATTATAAAAATAGCTAACTAAATTAAAAAAACTATAGTTCAAAAAGAAATTAATGGGTATTGCCGGGTTTTATCGGGCCTCTTTATAAAACCCGGGCCCGGCCCATTATTTTACAAGCCTAACCCAAGCCCAGCCCAATTAATCACGGGCTTAAAATTTGTGTCCAAGCCCGGCCCAGGCCCAGCCCAACCCACAAATTACCGGGTTTGGCCCGGCCCATTGCAAACCCTAACGATAATGCAGTAATTTGTTTATGCTATCATCCTCGTGCAGGGACGATGATTTTCTGCGGTGAAAACTTACCAATTCCGTCCGTGACAAAAACAAATTCTGCAAAAATCCCGTGCATTAAAATTCATAATTTCTGCGTGAATTCTGCGTTGATCATTTATAAATTCTGTTAGTTATATAAAAATCTTGAATATTCTGCAATCAATTTGTCATTTGTCTTCGGATTATTTCGGATATTAGGCAAAAAATTTTCGCCCGACCACGCTCGTATTTCAGGTTTATTTATTTTCTACATCGGAACTATTCTGAACTTTTCGGAAGTTATATTTTTAGAACCTTGTACTTATAAAAAAAAACCAAATAATTTATAAATCCTAATTTCTGCGGCAATTCCGTGCTATTCTTAATACATTCCGTGTTTACAACCTAATTCCGTGATTTCTGCGGCATTCCGTGAAATGCAGAAAATCATCGTCCCTGTCCTCGTGATTGTTTTTTATAATTTTATTGGTTAATCAAATTCAGGTGACATATTTGAATTGGTATCTGGTATGTGATTGGACGATCTTGTCAATACACGTGAGCATGTGTTTATCTGTTATTTTTTTAAAAACGCGGATAAAAAAAAGATATATAAAGGACCATTTTTTCAATTTTCATTCATTAATTCTGTAATTTCAGAATTTCATTTTACCCTTTTATTTGTTTTTATTTTGTTTTTTTTTGAACTACGTTTTTTTTTCGCCGCTACACTTCCCCTATGATACACATTATTTGTTTACACATTTTATTACCCCGTTCTTAAAGTCTTTAGCAAAGCTGCGTAATGCTCTTAGGGATATTTTGCGTTTTCTGGGATTGTCCCAACCAGAGGCTATGCCTTTGATCCCAACTGTTTTGGAAAATGCCAAAAGATTCTTTAAGAGAAAAATATTTTGTTTGTTTTTTTTTTTCTCGTGTTCCTTTCGAGCGGGTCACGTTTTGACAATATGAACCTTAAAGCGATGAACTGACAAGCGGCAGGGGTTATCTAATCAGTATTTGCTCGAAAAACTGAGGTTTGATAAAATTCCCAGCTCACTTGAGTTTTTGCGAGTTCTTTGCCAAACAATTTTTTTTTTCTCGTGTTCCTTTCGAGCAGGTCACGTTTCGTCAAAATGAACCTTAAAGCAATAAACTGACAAGCGGCAGGGGTTATCTAATCAGTATTTGCTCGAAAAACTGAGGTTTGATAAAATTCCCAGCTCACTTGAGTTTTTGCGAGTTCTTTGTCGAGACATTTACCTAGTCATAGAATACACCTCTACGTGGTGACTAGGACGAATAGGCTTTTTTTTTTTTGGTTTGTTTTTTTTTTTTTTTTTGCTGAAACTAAGTATTCTGATAAAAAAAATAAATAAAGAAATTTTAAATAAAGAAAATTTAGTATTATTTAATTTTAAAAATGTAAATGATTTTAAATGATTTTAAATGTATTAAGTATTGTAAATATGTTTGTGAAAATAAATAAAGTTTTGAAATTAAAATCGCTTTATTTTCTGAAAAAATTTTTGTTATGTTTTAATATTCTCCGACTTTAATAATGCTAATCCTTTATTCTTAATAAACGAGCGAGAAAGATATTATTAACTTTGTGAAATGCATATTTAATAATAATTATTCGATATCGTTATGATTATCGGTAAATTTAAAAAAATGATATATATTTTTTTAGGGTGTTAAAAAATTGATTTTTACCCGCGAATATGTCAAAGTTGAACCTGAACTGAGTTGAACACAAAGTTCAGTTCGAGTTTAGTTCAAAATTTGAACTGAGCCTAAAGTTCAGTTCAGTTTCATCGAACCCTTAATCGAGGCATTTAATATTCTTGACAAAGGATCATAACTTTGGTTTTCTTTTGCTATATCTTGTAAAATAATTTCTTTTGTAAAGTAAGGTGTTAGATTTTTTTTTATTATTAATATAAATATCATTATTTTCTTCTAGTTCCAAAAAATCCCATATATGTGAATTTCTTTTTTGTTCAGTTTTCGAAATACTTTTTATTATCTTTTTATTATTATTGAATTTTTTATTTTATTTTTTTTTTTTTTGCCATTAATATTCTTTTCTTGACCTATATAGTGTTGTGATATTTTATGGGTCTTTAAGTGATAATTTATTACAATCTTTGAAAACCAATAAAAAATTAGGAAAAAACGCAAGCAGTTTTAAGAAAGAAACTGGGTGGTGGTTCAAGTGCCCGAATTACAAGATATGTTAAACAGTGCCGGGTTCTTAGGCCTGTCATTTAAACCTCCTTTTTAGGTAAAAAGTTCAAAAGTAATCAGTATAAACGAGTTGGTCTAATATAGATGCGTTTTTATATTAAAAACCGGTTTGACGAACTTTTTTCATTGCATACGTAATTAGTCTTAATTGGTCTTAATTGGTCGGGGGTAATTTCAAATTGACCGAGAAAAGTATAATCTAGTTCTTGCAGGAATTATGCAAGAAATGCGTGTAACACAGGTGGCTCTACAAAAAAAAAAAAAAGATCCCGTAAGAATATTGCATTTCGAAGCGAAATATATGATATATGGCCGAGACAAGACAACCATCTTCCGATCCCATTAGACAGTTAATCATAAACTCGCTCTTCCCTGAAGTGGCTGAAGATCCTTCACAAGGTTTTGTCAACTACTGTTGAAATAATAAAAATTCCTTCTTTTAAAGGTTTTATATTGATCCTGTGATTCTTAGGAAATTCATTCGCGGGCGAGTCATTAATCATTCATTTGAAAATATCAGAGGATTCTACAGGAACAGGTCCCATTACTATAAACGAACGACAGGGTACTATTGGTAAAAAAGGTGCCTTTAAGGTAGAAAAAAAATCTAGATATTTATTAGTCTCAAGTGAGTTGCTTCTTGTAACTTATTATTGATATCGTGAATTTATCACATATTCCCACTCGAGCCATCCTAACGTTGAGTCATTCAACTTAGGGTGATATGAAATTCTCAGATCTTTAAAGGTCATAATAAGATGTGGTTCATGTTCGCTTATCACAATAAATTCTTTACACAGTACGAGAAATGGCAAAGTACGCATTCACAAGTCAAAAAGAAATTCCAATAATACATTTTCAATCGGTAGAACTTGGTCGTTGGAAGATCTAAAATGTGTAGAGGTCGTTGATGTAAGTTATTTTTCTAATAAGAATACATTAAATCTGACTTCACTATTAATCAAAATTCTAATAAATTTAGTCTCTCGCTTTTATTATGACAATAAACAAACCATATCTCTGGACGGCTGATACTCAACGAGAGAGAAATTTATTTCTGGCTACCCTTTTAAAGGTTTAATTTTGATGATTAATTAAATGTTATTATCAAGGTTTTAATTAAAAATGATTAAAGTATGAAAATATCCTATTAAAAAAATGTTAGGTTTATAAGACAAATATTAAACGTCTCCCAAAATTAATTAATTTTGATGATAGTTCTGTATCAGGTAATTTTTTTTTATATTCTTTATTATTTTTATCTTACATAATTTCAATATCCACTTAATTCTACTTTATGAATTAGAAACAAAGGTACAGCCTACATTTGTTTCCCAAATTGATACTGAGAATTCTTTACAAGGACGTCTGACCAATGCTAACAAATCAACTTCAAGCCTTAATCAAAAAAAAGACCGAATTCCACAAGCAGGTGGTCTTAAAAACGATTCTAATGGTATAGTGCAACACAAAGCTGAGGATGAGGGTATTATTTATTTTTTATATATTTTATCACCTTCTTAGTCATTTTATGTTTATGTACTTCATTTAACACACCTTATTATTATTATAACTGAAGATGTTAAACAAGAAGAAATATCATTAATAAATGTTTCCGAGTTACTTAATGATTTTGACTGGAAAGGAAGTGGTAATGCTGCAGCATTAGAAGAGAGATTATTGAATGAGCTTGCCGCATTAGAAGCTGTGAGTACTTTGTATTTGATTTATTTTCGTCCAGCTTTGTTTAATTATGACGTTCAATTATGACGTTCAATTATGATGTTCAATTATATGCGTTCAATTATGACGTTTAATTATGACGTTTAATTAATTATTATTCAGGCCAATATTCATGCGATGGTTGAATCTGATGATAGGGTTAATTCGGTTATTGAACAAATTGACAAAGCAATTAATGAGTTAGATAATATGGATTCGTGGCTTTCTATTTATGCTGCCGAATTAAATGTATGAAATTTTATGGTTTATCATTCTATTTTGTTGCCCGAAATATACTTATTAAAAAACTTAAAATTTTTAGTCTATGGGGGATGAAGATATCCATCACATTGAATCTCAAAATCGAGGTCTACAAGTTCAAACAGCTAATCAAAAGGCCTTGTTATCTGAGCTTGATCGACTTATAGTGAGTTATAAAGTCGTATTGTCTGATCGCAACTTTTTGAACATCACTGATTGATTTATTTTTTAATTAAATATCACGAATTAGCAAATTATCAGTATTCCTGACCAGGTAATTAAAATTCTCCGTCAAGAATCGATGGACACTCCTCAAGGAGTTCAGAATATTGAACAAGCAGCTGAACAATTAAAACATGCAATAGAAACTCCGTTTGATAAATGTATGTCGATATTTTAATTCAATTCATAATCTGATCATTTTTTAAGTATCGATATCGTCTGTTTTTAGCCTTGCAGGAGATGAAAGCTATACAAGAAAAAATAGAATCATATAAATATCATGCTAAAAATTTCTGTTCCCGATTTGGTGAATATATGCGTATGATGTTCCAATTCCAAGTAAGTTATTCAAATAGTTATGTAATATATTTATTTTTATTTATATTATTTATTTATTTATTCAAAGCTTAATATGGGTTCTTAAATTATTTATTTATTAGACAGAAACTTTAATGAATGATAAAAGTAGAGGGCCACGACATAATAACCTAACCATTCAAAGTCATGATTATATTACAAATAATTTGTCTAAATATTGCACATTGTCATTATGGGTAAAAGAGATGGATCCTAATCGACATTTAGAAGTCCAATCGGTTAGTCAACAGCATTAATTAATTCTTTAAGAATTGGTGGCATGATTATATTTATTAATCTTTTTTTTTTTTTATTTTAGCTTTATGTTGCTGCCAAGGAACCAATTTATAAAAAAGAGACTAAAGAATATCTCCAGCAGATGAGGTATCTTTTATCTAAGAGAGATTTGGCCGAGGAAGCTACTTACAGTAATAAAAAATTTTTTTTTTATTTCAAAAGATTACAATATACAATTTTATTATGCTATGATTGATATCATTTTTATCTTTTTAGTTTTTAGTGCAGCAAATGCATATAGCAATCGGAGTAGTTTGTTTTCATTTGATAGTACCAAACAAGCATTGGAGTTTAGAGATAATAATAATAATAGTGGAAAAATTCCACTTGAAGAGGTAACATATATAGCGAGTTTTTGGAAATTACAATGATGTGACGGTTTATTCTAATATTTAATAATGATGTCATTTTATTATAGTCCTTCAATCATTGTCTTCGAACTATTATTCCATTGATTTCCAACGAACAAAAGTTTATGGCTGATTTTTTCAATCTTGACAAAAAAGATTCCAAATCATCATTTAATGATTCAGAAGTGTTTCTTAAAGATTTGGATGATGATGAAGATGAAATTATGCATAAAAAACTTCTTTAGTAAGCTATTATTTTGATTCTAATATATATGAATATAATTTTTAATTTATTTGAGATTTATAAATGATTTGTATTTTAAAGTGAGCACATGGAAAAACTATTTAATTTTCTCCCAGATGAATTATGTGCATTTATTGATTATGGATGCAAGCTTGACGCAGCGTAAGAATATTAAACTGCCAGCTAATTGTATATTTTGAATCTATATTAAAATTCTAACCAGAAATTTGTCAATTTTATATCAAAAAAAAAAAAAGAATTCAAATAGTAGGAATTATTGTGTCTATCGAAAAGCTCATTCAAGAAGAGGAAAGACCTAACTTTAATTATGTAATTAAAGTGTTTCGAGATGTCAGGAAACACTGTCTTGAAATTTTGGATCGATTCATTGTAAGTATACATTCTAACTGACAATGACGACTTATACGTATGTCTATGAATATACTTATTTATTTTTGTTGATTCGATGTGGGCAAATTAGAATGATCAACTCAAAGCAATTGAAGACACAAAGGTTACTTCAAAAAGACGAAAGGGAATAGTCTTGTTCATCCGTATATTTCCAGTACGTACATTTATTTCATAGATTGTCGATCAAATTCAGAAAATGACAATCGAATTTGTACACGATCAACTCATGACATATTGATTGAATTTAAATGATTTAGCATCGTTCACATCGTCTTAGCGAGGCGAATCTCATCATTTAAACCAATAACTATATAAGTTAATCGTGTACGAATTTGATTGTCCTTCTGTCCGAATTTGATTATCCCACACGTAAAACTTATATTGTTTAATCTTATTCAAGTCTATTAAATGCACAATGTTTATTCTTGGAATAGCGCTTTGTGGAGCGCATAGAACATGCAATGAATGGAGCAGATAAACTAGAAATACGCAATATTGTGAATAGTGGTTACGAAAAGATTGTTAAAATGATGTTTGATTGTTTAGAGGCTATTTCAAAAGATGAAGAGTCAACCGATGATAGGGAACAGTTAAATGCGCATATAATGACTTTAGGTAACATTTCATATTTTTCGTGTTTTAAAATAATATTGTGAAATTAATTTTAATTTTATTATATCTGGTTATTATAGAAAACATGCACCACTTTTATACAGAAATTCGAACCCGTAAAATAATTGTTCTTGACCCATTTATGAGATATGCACGAACTTCGTACGATAAACATCTGGAAGCTTACGCCAAATCAGTCGTTCGAAGACCATTCGGTAAACTGTTGGTATGTGTGATTTTAAAAGGTTACCTGGACTATATTATTTACTGGTAGCAAATTTCTTGATTTATATTAATGTACATTTATATACATTTTAGGAATTCTTTGAAGGAATAGAAAGTCTATTAAGAACAACGTCTGCACCGGAAGAAGTTGGATTTCGGCTCAAATACAGTAAGGATGCGTTAAAGAAAGTTGTGTCACAGTACCCCGGCAAAGAAGTTTGTATTATTATTATAATTTTTTATAATTTTTTCAACAAACTTCAAAAAATATGCTCATAATATAAATTTTTTCATATAGATAAGAAAAGACATGATTTCATTGTATAAACGAGTCGACAAACATTTTACAGAGGAAGAAGGATTACTACAAGTTGTATGGCGGAGTATAGAAGAAGAAGTGATTAGATGCCATGAAAGATTTACATCAATTATTAATAAATGTTATCCAGATTCAAATATTTCTTTGGAGTTTTCGATAGATGATTTACTGAATTACTTTTCAGAGTTAGCTAGAAGTCATTAGTTGACTATTTTTTGTATTGAGGTAATTTGCAATACACATTGTTTTTTTATCCGTACTCAGATGACTATCAATTCACTTAATATTAACCAACGCGTTTGTTTATATTTTTTAGTTAATCCTTAACTAAATTTTTGGTTTTGGATATCTAACCTTTACCTGTTTTCCTAGTTTATAATAATGATATTTTAATGGAAATTGGTGTTAAAAATAGGTTTATTTATTGGTTTGTTTATTTTATACAGTGTATAATAACCTTTAAAGGCTAATTGTAGTGGTAGACAGTATATTAAACAAATGATATAATAATGCTTTTTAGTGAAATAAAATTTTGAACTATATAGATACTAATATATAATCTTTCAAGATTGTCCTAGATTCTGTATCTTCCGATGATGGCAATTGCACACGTTCATTTTCACGTACTAACTTATTTACAAAATCAAAATGAAATAATAAAAACATAAAAGGATCAACGAACTCTCTTAATCTTTAATGTCTCTAAACATCTTTCATAAATTGGTTTATCAATTAAGCTGAAAGGTTTCAATGAATTAATTATTGTTCTTTAACAACGCATATAAAAAAGCTACTGCCGTAAAACTATCAATATCTTAAAGACCATTCTTCTAGCAACTGCTTATTCAAAAGAACTGCACCTCCTTTACGTTTACGAACGTAATTAAAAAAGATCTCAAATGATTTAGCATTATCTGCTAAATCATTAAAATAATTTACGGCAGTGAGAAATTCTTTCAACACGTACATTAATATATTTCATAGTCGTTAATTTACCTGTGACCAAATTAGTTGATCTCGTAAAATCAAAAAATTTTTAGAGTTTGTTGAGACATTTAAAATAGATAAAATATGATAAAGATTTATTTGTGATAACCTCACCTGAAATCTCGATCAGAATAACATACTTCCATTTCATGTTTAAGATAATTTAACTCTAATTCTGTCCATTTATAACGTTTTTGTCTACCAATTGTTGTGGTTCTTATCTGTTATGAATTCACATTCAGTTACAAAGTTTTTTCAAAGTTTTGTAATTTTTTGGACTTTAAACATCATCATAGGTCCAAAACGACCTGTAATTTCGAAATGCAAATTAAAGTTAGGACGTGCAAAAAAAAAAAAAAGGTGACTCATGTCCTGAGCTTATGTTGCGTGTAATGATTTAAAAGCTTGAATTCTTAAAAGAGCTGCTCGTTCCTCAAAAAGTGCTACTGTATATGGAGAAAAATTTATCGACCTCGAGATCAATGAAACTTTAAGAAAAAGAAAATTTTCATCCAATAATGACCTATGAATTTATTTACCGACCAAGGCAAGTTTTCGAAAATACGTATTGACTATACAAACGTCAAACTGTGATTGGACGATTTTGTCAATCACGTGGCAGGTAAACATGTGTTAAATACGCGTTGACAGATATATAAGGACTACTTTTTCAACCTTTCACTTAGCTAATTCCATTTTACACTTTTATTTTTTTTATTTTCCTTTATATTCGTCCTTTTTAATCCACGTCTTTTTTTTCGATACTACACTTCCTCTACTTCCCCTAACCCATATTATTTACACATTTTATTACCCATTCTTTTTAAAGGTCTTTAGCAGAAGCGCGTAATACTCTTAGAGATATTTTGCAAAAGATTCTTTAAGAGAAAAATATTACAAATTTTTGTTATTGACTATAATTTTTTTGTTTGTTTATTTTTTTTTTTTCTCGTGTTCCTTTCGAGCGGGGACGTTTCGTCAAAATGAACCTTAAAGCGATAACCGTGGGTTATCTAATCAGTTTTTGCTCGAAAAACTGAGGTTTGATAGCTCACTTGGGTTTTTGCGAGTTCTTTGTCGAAACATTTGGATACAAAGTAGGCTTTTTTTTTTGTTTTTGTTTTTTTTTTTGTTTTTGTTTTTGTTTTTTTTATTTTTTGCGTTTGTTTTTTTTTTTGTTTTTTTGTGTTTTTTTTTGCGTTTGTTTTTTGTTTTAGTTTTTGTTTTTTTTTTTGGTTTTGTTTTTTTTTGTGTTTTTGTGTTTTTCGCTTTGTTTTCGTTTTTTTTATTTTTGTTTTT